>OZ025260.1:40615423-40836962 GCA_964019135.1 Arenicola marina
ATAGACCCACTCTACAGGTTGTGTCTTGTGTCACATAGACCCACTCTACTGGGCGTGGCTTGTGTCACGTAGACCCACTCTACAAGTTGTGTCTTGTGTCACATAGACCCACTCTACAGGGTGTCTTGTGTCACATATACCCACTCTACAGGTTTTGTCTTGTGTCACATAGACCGACTCTACAAGTTGTGTCTTGTGTCACATAGACCCACTCTACAGGGCGTCTTGTGTCACATAGACCCACTCTACAGGTTGTGTCTTGTGTCACATAGACCCACTCTACAGGGTGTCTTGTGTCACATAGACCCACTCTACAGGTTGTGTCTTGTGTCACATAGACCCACTCTACTGGGCGTGGCTTGTGTCACGTAGACCCACTCTACAAGTTGTGTCTTGTGTCACATAGACCCACTCTACAGGGTGTCTTCTGTCACATAGACCCACTCTACAGGTTGTGTCTTGTGTCACATAGACCGACTCTACAGGTTGTGTCTTGCGTCACATAGACCGACTCTACGGGTTGTGTCTTGTGTCACATAGACCCACTCTACAGGGTGTGTCTTGTGTCACATAGACCCACTCTACAGGTTGTGTCTTGTGTCACATAGACACACTACTGGGCGTGACTTGTGTCATATAAACCCACTTTACAGGGTGTGTCTTGCGTCACATAGACCGACTCTACGGGTTGTGTCTTGTGTCACATAGACCCACTTTACAGGGTGTGTCTTGTGTTACATAGACACACTCTACAGGGTGTGTCGTGGGTCACGTAGGCCCACTTTATAGGGTTTGTCGTGGGTCAGCTACGCCCACTCTACATGTTCTGTGGTGTAGAACCAGTTTTCTCCCCTGTAATGCACTGTACTCAAAATTATTAAGTTTGAGTTTAGCGTAATTGTGCTTTTCATTAATGGTTGCACTGCCGTGTGGGTGCAGCCTTCACCACGGCGACGGTACCGCCCACCCACCCCTCCCCCTCCCGCTCCCCTCCCCTCCCCTCCCCCTCCCCTAAATGGACGGTGGTTGGCCGATCTTATGACCCTTCACAAACACAGCGCTGATACACGTCCTGGGCGCGAGTCAACACGTCGGGATCTGGTGTCGTCACACAGGCACGGTGCGACCTGGTTCAAAGTGTTCACTCCATGTCAACGGAAGTGACGTCCGACATCATGCAGAGGCGGATCCAGGAATTTGAAAAGGGTGGGGGGAGGTCCGAACTTACGACCGGGGGGGAGGGGGGTGTTCTGAACAAAATGGCGGGATCCCCATTTTTGGACGACCGTGACAGGGGGGGGGGGGGGAGGGGTAGCGCTCTACGTTATAATGACACGTTCAAACAGGGGAAGCTAGGAGTAAATGATTCATGACCATGGTACGACATTTGTCCGCAGAGCCGTGTCTACCATAGCCACAGGGGTGGGGCGGGGGGGAGGAGGGAGGAGGGAGGTGAGGCATGACAAGAGGCTTGACGCACAAGGCGGGGATGACAAGAGGCTTGACGCACAAGGCGGAGATGACAAAAGGGCTTGACGCACAAGGCAGAGATGACAAGAGGCTTGACGCTAAAGGCGGAGATGACAAAAGGGCTTGACGCACAAGGCGGGGATGGCGAGAGGCTTAACGCACAAGGCGGAAATGACAAGATGCTTGACGCACATGGCGGGGATGAGGAGAGGCTTGACGCACAAGGCGGGGATGACAAGAGGCGTGACGCACAAGGCGGGGATGAGGAGAGGCTTGACGCACAAGGCAGAGATGACAAGAGGCGTGACGCACAAGGCGGAGATGAAAAGAGGCTTGACGCACAAGGCAGAGATGACAAGAGGCTTGACGCACAAGGCAGAGATGACAAGAGGCTTGACGAACAAGGCAGAGATGACAAGAGGCTTGACGCACAATACGGGGATGACAGATGCTTGACGCACAGGGCAGGGATGACGAGAGGCTTGACGCATAGGGCAGAGATGACGAGAGGCTTGACGCACAGGGCTGGCTGTATACAGGGGCCATGAGGTTTGCTTGTGGTGGGACCCGCCGCCACTCGAGCAGAAGGACTGGGGTTTGGTCGGGGCGCCACCTATCGGGTGGAGTCCATCAGGC
This sequence comes from Arenicola marina, assembly GCA_964019135.1. Taxonomy (NCBI): domain Eukaryota; kingdom Metazoa; phylum Annelida; class Polychaeta; family Arenicolidae; genus Arenicola; species Arenicola marina. Next base: position 40,617,530 of record OZ025260.1, read on the forward strand.
GTCAGGAAGCACTCTCCCAGTCGTTGAGCTGGGTGCTGCACCCCCCTAGTGGCTGGTATCGTAATGGCCCTGAATGGGGACCGGGGCGGCCAGTCCTCTGGCACAGTCTGGCATCCTTTATGTACATATACATGTACACTGAGATTGATAGTCTAGGTCTATGCATCGATTTTCTCAAAACTGCATTCCTTGGCGGGACGGAAAAGACTTTTCCTCAGAACTCCCGTCTTGGCGAGAAGAGAAAGCGGCTAAGGTCTCTACGATGTAATCTTCCAGAAAATAAGAGCTCAGCAAAGAATACAGAATATGAGAGATGAATCTAGTATTAGAGTAGGAAGAGTAGATTAAATAAGGAAAGGAAGCTAGCCTATAGCTACAAATTATCGTCCACATCTATATATAATGGCCAACATCATAGGATAGATGTACTTGTTAACTGCACGTATATATGCCGTCATTTACGCCGCCAATACCTTTCACACAATATCACAATATTGGACTGTTATGCTTGACAAAATTTCAGTCGTTTACAAAACGTATTCTGTCACCATACGCAAATGTTTACATTTACATTCAGCTTCCGCCATCTTGGAATGGCCCCTGTCTCTTCTTTCCCCCACTTCCATGGGTGAAAGACTAGAAGAGAAGAACTGAAGACAAGGCTTGCCCGGCATGTATTCTACCGGAAGGGGCGGGGCTTGGCAGAGCGGACCGCTTAACACATAGGAAACCAAAAAACACAGAGAGAGGGGTTGACAGACAGGACAATGGTATAAATTATGTAATCCAGACTCGAAACAAAGATGAACGCAGCAGTTTTAACATTGTAAGATATGCGCCTGTGAATTGGCAGTCAACTCAATGTCAAAAAGGTTTCTTAAACTCTTGGAGTGTCGCCACTCGTGACGTAACCGGAAGTAGGTTGACGGGTCCACCCGAACCACCCGAATACGTGGCCCCTCGGATGGGGATAGAGGGATGGGTGGGGTGGTAGTGCGTGGGCTGCAGCTGGGGCTGGATGGTGGGGAGGGGGGGGGGTAGCACAAGGCGTCCCTCCGCCGAGATTCCATGGCGGACGCCAAAAAACCCGTGGCGCTGCTGTAATTGAGGTCATTCCGTGCGTTGAGGCAGGCAGCAGCTACAGGACATGTGCGTGTCCACCAATAGACTGCTAGTAAGGCCGGAGCTTCTGTTGTAACGTCCAGGGCTTATCGCACAGTGCTAGTTAACGACCAACAGGATCTATTTCTGAAAGCCTTCCGTTGTGTTTATCTAATAATGACTGTGGGGCTGTTTGTCAGTGGGTGACGTAACACAGATATATAACGGGGTCCATGTTTGTGTTACGACTCCTCCCCAGTCTCACCAGTTGGTACTGCGCGCAGTTAGGCACCAGCTAGGGGGCGGGGAAGGGGTGGGGGCGGGGAAGGGGTGGCGGGGAAGGGGTGGGGGCGGGGAAGGGGTGGGGCGGCGAAGTAGTGGGGGCGGGGAAAGGGTGGGGGCGGGGAAGGAGTGGGGGCGGGGAAAGGGTGGGGGCGGGGAAGGAGTGGGGGCGGGGATGGGGGACAAGGGGTGTGGGCCGGGAGGTGGTGAGGGCGGCGAAGTGGTAGGGGCGGGGATAGGGGTGAGGGCGGGAAAGGAGTGAGGGCGGGGATGGGTTGGGGGACAAGGGGTGTGGGCCGGCGAAGGGGTAGGGGCGAGGAAGGGGTGAGGGCGGGGAAGGAGTGGGGGCGGGGATGGGGTTGGGGGACAAGGGGTGTGGGCCGGGAGGTGGTGGGGGCGGCGAAGGGGTAGGGGCGGGGAACGGGTGAGGGCGGGGAAGGAGTGGGGGCGGGGATGGGGTGGGGGACAAGGGGTGTGGGCCGGGAGGTGGTGGGGGCGGCGAAGGGGTAGGGGCGGGGAACGGGTGAGGGCGGGGAAGGAGTGGGGGCGGGGATGGGGTGGGGGACAAGGGGTGTGGGCCGGGAGGTGGTGGGGGCGGACAAGTGGTGGGGGCGGGAAAATGGTGAGGGGCAAGGGGTGGGGAGCGGGAAAGGGTTTGGGGGGGACAAGGGATGTGGGCGGGGAAGGGTTGCGGGCGGATGGCGCCATGGCGGTGGGTACCATAGCAACTAGACATTTGCTGTTGTGCCGAGCGGCGAGATGGCCAGGTCTGGTCAGCTGGTCGCCATTCCACCACGGCCACCGTTTGGGGCGCCACCCCACGGCCACCGCTTGGGCGTGCCACGCCACGGCCACCGTTTTGGGGCGTCAACCCACGGCCAATGCTTGGGGGCACCACGCCAGGGCCACCGCTCGGGGGCGTCACACCAGGGCCACCGCTTGGGGGCGCCACGCCATGGCCACCGCTTTGGGGCGCCACCCCACGGCCACCGCTTGGGGGCGCCACGCCATGGCCACCGCTTGGGGGCGCCACGCCATGGCCACCGCTTGGGGGCGCCACGCCATGGCCACCGTTTGGGGGCGCCACCAGAGGGATATCCGTTGTACTTACCAGCGCCGATGGGGTCGGGGATATCCGTTGTACTTACCAGCGCCGATGGGGTCGGGGATATCCGTTGTACTTACCAGCGCCGATGGGGTCAGGGATATCCGATCCTGAATGTAGAACAAATTTCCTGGTTAGAAAACGTTGTCAGACAAACAGAAAACACCATACAACATTTCTTGTCTTTCGGGTAAGAATGACGCTTTAGTCATAATATGAACCTCCTGGACGATCTTATATCGGCTCAATGTCACGCAGCTCAATGTACACAGGTACAATTAAATGGTATGTATATTTGCATTGCATCGAGGGGTATAATGCCAGTCGTATAAGACAGATTATGAGATAGATCCATCAACGTGGGTGTGACGTCATCGATATGTGGGTGTGACGTCATCGATATGGGGGTGCGACGAGCGTGGTCGGGAGGCGGGGAGGGGGAGTGGGGTTGAGGCGCTCACCTTGTTCGAGGAAGATAATGTCTTCGCCCGGAACGGGCTCCGAACCTGAACAAAACAGAATAACATTGTGAGACATATAGCGCAGCATACACATGGCGTAGCAGACATACAGCGCGGCAGACATATAGCGCAGCAGACACATGGCGCAGCAGACACATGGTGCAGCAGACATATAGCGCAGCAGACACATGGCGCAGCAGACACATGGTGCAGCAAACACATATCGCAGCAGACACATGGTGCAGCAGACACATGGTGCAGCAAACACATGGCGTAGCAGACACATGGTGCAGCAGACACATGGTGCAGCAGACACATGGCGTGGCAGACATACAGCGCAGCAGACATACAGCGCAGCAGACACATGGTGCAGCAGACACATAACACATCAGACACATGGCGCAGCATCACGACTCTTATTATCGCATTACAACCTTTCTCCCAACAAATTACAAATAAGTTGTAATAAGAAAAAAATAGGGTGGATGCACCAGCCGTTATGGATGATGGCTCTACCCATGAAACTCGTTATGGATGATGGCTCTACCCATGAAACTCGTTATGGATGATGGCTCTACCCATGAAACTCGTTATGGATGATGGCTCTACCCATGAAACTCGTTATGGATGATGGCTCTACCCATGAAACTCGTTATGGATGATGGCTCTACCCATGAAACTCGTTATGGATGATGGCTCTACCCATGAAACTCGTTATGGATGATGGTTCTACCCATGAAACTCGTTATGGATGATGGCTCTACCCATGAAACTCGTTATGGATGATGGCTCTACCCATGAAACTCGTTATGGATGATGGCTCTACCCATGAAACTCGTTATGGATGATGGCTCTACCCATGAGACTCGTTATAGATGATGGCTCTACCCATGAGACTCGTTATGGATGATGGCTCTACCCATGAAACTCGTTATGGATGATGGCTCTACCCATGAAACTCGTTATGAATGATGGCTCTACCCATGAAACTCGTTATGGATGATGGCTCTACCCATGAAACTCGTTATGGATGATGGCTCTACCCATGAAACTCGGTATGGATGATGGCTCTACCCATGAAACTCGTTATGGATGATGGCTCTACCCATGAAACTCGTTATGGATGATGGCTCTACCCATGAAACTCGTTATGGATGATGGCTCTACCCATGAAACTCGTTATGGATGATGGCTCTAACCATGAAACTCGTTATGGATTATGGCTCTACCCATGAAACTCGTTATGGATGATGGCTCTACCCATGAAACTCGTTATGGATGATGGCTCTACCAATGAAACTCGTTATGGATGATGGCTCTACCCATGAAACTCGTTATGGATGATGGCTCTACCCATGAAACTCGTTATGGATGATGGCTCTACCCATGAAACTCGTTGTGGATGATGGCTCTACCCATGAAACTCGTTATGGATGATGGCTCTACCCATGAAACTCGTTATGGATGATGGCTCTACCCATGAAACACGTTATGGATGATGGCTCTACCCATGAAACTCGTTATGGATGATGGCTCTACCCATGAAACTCGTTATGGATGATGGCTCTACCCATGAAACTCGCTACGGATGATGGCTCTACCCATGAAACTCGTTATGGATGATGGCTCTACCCATGAAACTCGTTATGGATGATGGCTCTACCCATGAAACTCGTTATGGATGATGGCTCTACCCATGAAACTCGTTATGGATGATGGCTCTACCCATGAAACTCGCTATGGATGATGGCTCTACCCATGAAACTCGTTATGGATGATGGCTCTACCCATGAAACTCGTTATGGATGATGGCTCTACCCATGAAACTCGTTATGGATGATGGCTCTACCCATGAAACTCGTTATGGATGATGGCTCTACCCATGAAACTCGTTATGGATGATGGCTCTACCCATGAAACTCGTTATGGATGATGGCTCTACCCATGAAACTCGTTATGGATGATGGCTCTACCCATGAAACTCGTTATGGATGATGGCTCTACCCATGAAACTCGTTATGGATGATGGCTCTACCCATGAAACTCGTTATGGATGATGGCTCTACCCATGAAACTCATTATGGACGATGGCTCTACCCATGAAACTCGTTATGGATGATGGCTCTACCCATGAAACTCGTTATGGATGATGGCTCTACCCATGAAACTCGTTATGGATGATGGCTCTACCCATGAAACTCGTTATGGATGATGGTTCTACCCATGAAACTCGTTATGGATGATGGCTCTACCCATGAAACTCGTTATGGATGATGGCTCTACCCATGAAACTCGTTATGGATGATGGCTCTACCCATTAAAAAAAAATGGATGATGGCTCTACCCATGAAACTCGTTATGGATGATGGCTCTACCCATGAAACTCGTTATGGATGATGGCTCTACCCATGAAACTCGTTATGGATGATGGCTCTACCCATGAAACTCGCTATGGATGATGGCTCTACCCATGAAACTCGTTATGGATGATGGCTCTACCCATGAAACTCGTTATGGATGATGGCTCTACCCATGAAACTCGTTATGGATGATGGCTCTACCCATGAAACTCGTTATGGATGATGGCTCTACCCATGAAACTCGTTATGGATGATGGCTCTACCCATAAAACTCGTTATGGATGATGGCTCTACCCATGAAACTCGTTATGGATGATGGCTCTACCCATGAAACTCGTTATGGATGATGGCTCTACCCATGAAACTCGTTATGGATGATGGCTCTACCCATGAAACTCGTTATGGATGATGGCTCTACCCATGAAACTCGTTATGGATGATGGCTCTACCCATGAAACTCGTTATGGATGATGGCTCTACCCATGAAACTCGTTATGGATGATGGCTCTACCCATGAAACTCGTTATGGATGATGGCTCTACCCATGAAACTCGTTATGGATGATGGCTCTACCCATGAAACTCGTTATGGATGATGGCTCTACCCATGAAACTCGTTATGGATGATGGCTCTACCCATGAAACTCGTTATGGATGATGGCTCTACCCATGAAACTCGTTATGGATGATGGCTCTACCCATGAAACTCGTTATGGATGATGGCTCTACCCATGAAACTCGTTATGGATGATGGCTCTACCCATGAAACTCGTTATGGATGATGGCTCTACCCATGAAACTCGTTATGGATGATGGCTTAACCCATGATACTCGCTATGGATGATGGCTTTACCCATAATACTCGCTATGGATGATGGCTCTACCCATGAAACTCGTTATGGATGATGGCTCTACCCATGAAACTCGTTATGGATGATGGCTTAACCCATGAAACTCGCTATGGAAGATGGCTCTACCCATGAAACACGTTATGGATGATGGCTCTACCCATGAAACTCGTTATGGATGATGGCTTAACCCATGATACTCGCTATGGATGATGGTTCTACCCATGAAACTCGTTATGGAGGATGGCTTAACCCATGATACTCGCTATGGATGATGGCTTAACCCATGATACTCGCTATGGATGATGGCTTAACCCATGATACTCGCTATGGATGATGGCTTAACCCATGATACTCGCTATGGATGATGGCTTAACCCATGATACTCGCTATAGATGATGGCTTAACCCATGATACTCGCTATGGATGATGGCTTAACCCATAAGACTCGCTATGGATAATGGCTCTACCCATAATACTCGCTATGGATGATGGCTTAACCCATGATACTAGCTATGGATGATGGCTTAACCCATGATACTCGCTATAGATGATGGCTTAACCCATGATACTCGCTATGGATGATGGCTTAACCCATAATACTCGCTATGGATGATGGCTCTACCCATAATACTCGCTATGGATGATGGCTTAACCCATGATACTCGCTATGGATGATGGCTCTACCCATAATACTCGCTATGGATGATGGCTTTACCCATAAGACTCGCTATGGATGATGGCTTAACCCATGATACTCGCTATGGATGATGGCTCGACCCATGAAACTCGTTATGGATGATGGCTTAACCCATGATACTCGCTATGGATGATGGCTTAACCCATGATACTCGCTATGGATGATGGCTTAACCCATGATACTCGCTATAGATGATGGCTTAACCCATGATACTCGCTATGGATGATGGCTTAACCCATGATACTCGCTATAGATGATGGCTTAACCCATGATACTCGCTATAGATGATGGCTTAACCCATGATCCTTGCTATGGATGATGGCTTGACGCATGATACTCGCTATAGATGATGGCTTTACAACCGTGATACTCGTTATAGATGATGGCTTTACGCATGATGCTAGCTAATAAATGGTTGCAACATCACAGCCATACAATGAGCGGGCAACACGTCGTAAGGCGCACTCGTCCCCAGAGATATCTTCCATATAGTACCGAGTTACAGACATTGGCTGTCACCCCCCTCGCTGGTGTGGGTGGAGGGTGGGGCTGACCTGGCATGCCGCCCGAGTCTCCGGGGGTGCCTGGACCCTCCCCCGCTATCCCGGGCGGTCCTGGTCTGTCCGCCTCGTGGTTCCCGCGGCGCAGGAAGTCCATGATGAACTGCTCGTTGGATGTGACATTCTTCAGCCGCATCAGCATGGACAGCGGGATCTGCAGGGTGAGAGGGAGACTGTGTACCACTCACATAATTATATATATATAGCAGCAGCATAGAGATGGGGATCTGCAAGGTCCGTGGAAGACCGTGTACACTGGGAAACTGCATATCATATTTAACGAAATTGGAGAAAACTCAGTCATCAAGGTCAATCCGCCAAGAACAAATGACTCAAAAACCGTCTATTTTCGTCATGTTGGGTTCAAACCCCGCTCTCTCGGATAACCCCCACCCCCCCTCCAACCCTCGAACGAAAGGGTTGCAGATGAAACGTCCTGTCGCCAAACATCTACCTCTGCTTCACACCATTTACCGTTTCCAATTAATCTGGTCCGTGATGTATCTGGACCCGACATCGATAGAGGTACCATCATTTGGATTTGGCGGGTTTGGCGGCCCGTAACTGGCGGGTCCATGCAGCCCAAGCATAATATAGTGATTGATTTGTGGCTCTTTCGGATAACACGTGACACGTGTTTGGTGATGGGACACCCCCGCCCACGCCCTCAGCCCCCAGTCCTAGCAACCCCCCTCCCTCCCGCCCCCGCCCTCAGCCCCCAGTCCTCGTAACAGCCCTCCCTCACCCCCCGCCTTGGGTATTTATTCATTATGACACATAACGAGACATTAAAGGATGGCGACAGCGCAGTCTGGCCAGGCCTGATAGCAGCAAGAGGCGCGCCACCTATGGCCCGGCACTGCAGCGCCTCTCCCGGGGGAATGGCCAACTAGGAATGGGCTAGACTGATACCACGCTACGTAAAGGGCATGAGCATCCCTTAAATTGTCAACTCAGTACCTCATCGGTAGACCCTTAATTTATTCACTGAGTACCTCATCGGTAGACCCTTAATTTATTCACTGAGTACCTCATCGGTAGACCCTTAATTTATTCACTGAGTACCTCATCGGTAGAGCCTTAATTTGTTCACTAAGTACCTCATCGGTAGAGCCTTAATTTGTTCACTGAGTACCTCATCGGTAGAGCCTTAATTTGTTCACTGAGTACCTCATCGGTAGAGCCTTAATTTATTCACTGAGTACCTCATCGGTAGAGCCTTAATTTGTTCACTAAGTACCTCATCGGTAGAGCCTTAATTTGTTCACTAAGTACCTCATCGGTAGAGCCTTAATTTGTTCACTGAGTACCTCATCGGTAGAGCCTTAATTTGTTCACTGAGTACTTCATCGGTAGAGCCTTAATTTATTCACTAACTACCTCATCGATAGAGATTTAATTTCTTCACTGAGTACCTCATCGGTAAGACCTTAATTTGTTCACTGAGTACCTCATCGGTAGAGCCTTAATTTATTTACTAAGTACCTCATCGATAGAGACTTAATTTGTTCACTGAGTACCTCATCGGTAGAGCCTTAATTTGTTCACTGAGTACCTCATCGGTAGAGCCTTAATTTGTTCACTGATTACCTCATCGGTAGAGCCTTAATTTGTTCACTAAGTACCTCATCGGTAGAGCCTTAATTTGTTCACTGAGTACCTCATCGGCAGTCTTAATTTGTTCACTGAGTACCTCATCGGTAGAGCCTTAATTTGTTCACTGAGTACCACATCGGTAGAGCCTTAATTTGTTCACTGAGTACCTCATCAGTAGAGCCTTAATTTGTTCACTGAGTGTCTCATCGGTAGAGCCTTAATTTGTTCACTGAGTACCTCATCGGTAGAGCCTTAATTTGTTCACTGAGTACCTCATCGATAGAGCCTTAATTTGCTCACTGAGAACTTCATCGGTAGAGCCTTAATTTGTTCACTAAGTACCTCATCGGTACAGCCTTAATTTATTCACTAAGTACATCATCGATAGAGCCTTAATTTGTTCACTGAGTACCTCATCGGTAGAGCCTTAATTTGTTCACTGAGTACCTCATCGGTAGAGCTTTAATTTGTTCACTGAGTACCTCATCGGTGGAGTCTTCATTTGTTAACTAAGTACCTCATCGATAGAGCCTTAATTTGTTCACTAAGTACCTCATCAATAGAGCCTTAATTTGTTCACTGGGTAACTCATCGGTAGAGCCTTAATTTGTTCACTGAGTACCTCATCAGCAGAGCCTTAATTTGTTCACTGAGCACCTCTTCGGTAGAGCCTTAATTTGTTCACTAAGTACCTCATCGATAGAGCCTTAATTTGTTCACTGAGCACCTCTTCGGTAGAGCCTTAATTTGATCACTAAGTACCTCATCGGTAGAGCCTTAATTTGTTCACTGATTACCTCATCGGTAGAGCCTTAATGTGTTCACTGAGTACTTCATCGGTAGAGCCTTAATTTGTTCACTGAGTACCTCATCGGTAGTCTTAATTTGTTCACTGAGTACCTCATCGGTAGAGTCTTAATTTGTTCACTGAGTACCTCATCGGTAAGGCCTTAATTTGTTCACTGAGTACCTCATCGGTAGAGCCTTAATTTATTTACTAAGTACCTCATCGATAGAGACTTAATTTGTTCACTGAGTACCTCATCGGAAGAGCCTTAATTTGTTCACTGAGTACCTCATCGGTAGAGCCTTAATTTGTTCACTGATTACCTCATCGGTAGAGCCTTAATTTGTTCACTAAGTACCTCATCGGTAGAGCCTTAATTTGTTCACTGAGTGCCTCATCGGCAGTCTTAATTTGTTCACTGAGTACCTCATCGGTAGAGCCTTAATTTGTTCACTGAGTAGAGCCTTAATTTGTTCACTGAGTGTCTCATCGGTAGAGCCTTAATTTGCTCACTGAGTACCTCATCGGTAGAGCCTTAATTTGTTCACTGAGTACCTCATCGATAGAGCCTTAATTTGTTCACTGAGTACTTCATCGGTAGAGCCTTAATTTGTTCACTAAGTATCTCATCGGTACAGCCTTAATTTATTCACTGAGCACCTCTTCGGTAGAGCCTTAATTTGTTCACTAAGTACCTCATCGATAGAGCCTTAATTTGTTCACTGAGCACCTCTTCGGTAGAGCCTTAATTTGATCACTAAGTACCTCATCGGTAGAGCCTTAATTTGTTCACTGGGTACCTCATCAGCAGAGCCTTAATTTGTTCACTGAGTACCTCATCGGTAGAGCCTTAATTTGTTCACTAAGTACCTCATCGGTAGAGCCTTAATTTGTTCACTGAGTACCTCATCGGTAGAGCCTTAATTTGTTCACTGAGTACTTCATCGGTAGAGCCTTAATTTATTCACTAACTACCTCATCGATAGAGATTTAATTTCTTCACTGAGTACGTCATCGGTAAGACCTTAATTTGTTCACTGAGTACCTCATCGGTAGAGCCTTAATTTATTTACTAAGTACCTCATCGATAGAGACTTAATTTGTTCACTGAGTACCTCATCGGTAGAGCCTTAATTTGTTCACTGAGTACCTCATCGGTAGAGCCTTAATTTGTTCACTGATTACCTCATCGGTAGAGCCTTAATTTGTTCACTAAGTACCTCATCGGTAGAGCCTTAATTTGTTCACTGAGTACCTCATCGGCAGTCTTAATTTGTTCACTGAGTACCTCATCGGTAGAGCCTTAATTTGTTCACTGAGTACCACATCGGTAGAGCCTTAATTTGTTCACTGAGTACCTCATCAGTAGAGCCTTAATTTGTTCACTGAGTGTCTCATCGGTAGAGCCTTAATTTGTTCACTGAGTACCTCATCGGTAGAGCCTTAATTTGTTCACTGAGTACCTCATCGATAGAGCCTTAATTTGCTCACTGAGAACTTCATCGGTAGAGCCTTAATTTGTTCACTAAGTACCTCATCGGTACAGCCTTAATTTATTCACTAAGTACATCATCGATAGAGCCTTAATTTGTTCACTGAGTACCTCATCGGTAGAGCCTTAATTTGTTCACTGAGTACCTCATCGGTAGAGCTTTAATTTGTTCACTGAGTACCTCATCGGTGGAGTCTTCATTTGTTAACTAAGTACCTCATCGATAGAGCCTTAATTTGTTCACTAAGTACCTCATCAATAGAGCCTTAATTTGTTCACTGGGTACCTCATCGGTAGAGCCTTAATTTGTTCACTGAGTACCTCATCAGCAGAGCCTTAATTTGTTCACTGAGCACCTCTTCGGTAGAGCCTTAATTTGTTCACTAAGTACCTCATCGATAGAGCCTTAATTTGTTCACTGAGCACCTCTTCGGTAGAGCCTTAATTTGATCACTAAGTACCTCATCGGTAGAGCCTTAATTTGTTCACTGATTACCTCATCGGTAGAGCCTTAATGTGTTCACTGAGTACTTCATCGGTAGAGCCTTAATTTGTTCACTGAGTACCTCATCGGTAGAGTCTTAATTTGTTCACTGAGTACCTCATCGGTAGAGTCTTAATTTGTTCACTGAGTACCTCATCGGTAAGGCCTTAATTTGTTCACTGAGTACCTCATCGGTAGAGCCTTAATTTATTTACTAAGTACCTCATCGATAGAGACTTAATTTGTTCACTGAGTACCTCATCGGAAGAGCCTTAATTTGTTCACTGAGTACCTCATCGGTAGAGCCTTAATTTGTTCACTGATTACCTCATCGGTAGAGCCTTAATTTGTTCACTAAGTACCTCATCGGTAGAGCCTTAATTTGTTCACTGAGTGCCTCATCGGCAGTCTTAATTTGTTCACTGAGTACCTCATCGGTAGAGCCTTAATTTGTTCACTGAGTAGAGCCTTAATTTGTTCACTGAGTGTCTCATCGGTAGAGCCTTAATTTGCTCACTGAGTACCTCATCGGTAGAGCCTTAATTTGTTCACTGAGTACCTCATCGATAGAGCCTTAATTTGTTCACTGAGTACTTCATCGGTAGAGCCTTAATTTGTTCACTAAGTATCTCATCGGTACAGCCTTAATTTATTCACTGAGCACCTCTTCGGTAGAGCCTTAATTTGTTCACTAAGTACCTCATCGATACAGCCTTAATTTGTTCACTGAGCACCTCTTCGGTAGAGCCTTAATTTGATCACTAAGTACCTCATCGGTAGAGCCTTAATTTGTTCACTGGGTACCTCATCAGCAGAGCCTTAATTTGTTCACTGAGTACCTCATCAGCAGAGCCTTAATTTGTTCACTGAGCACCTCTTCGGTAGAGCCTTAATTTGTTCACTAAGTACCTCATCGATAGAGCCTTAATTTGTTCACTGAGCACCTCTTCGGTAGAGCCTTAATTTGATCACTAAGTACCTCATCGGTAGAGCCTTAATTTGTTCACTGATTACCTCATCGGTAGAGCCTTAATTTGTTCACTGAGTACTTCATCGGTAGAGCCTTAATTTGTTCACTGAGTACCTCATCGGTAGAGTCTTAATTTGTTCACTGAGTACCTCATCGGTAGAGTCTTAATTTGTTCACTGAGTACCTCAACGGTAAGGCCCTAATTTGTTCACTGAGTACCTCATCGGTAGAGCCTTAATTTATTTACTAAGTACCTCATCGATAGAGACTTAATTTTTTCACTGAGTACCTCATCGGTAGAGCCTTAATTTGTTCACTGAGTACCTCATCGGTAGAGCCTTAATTTGTTCACTGATTACCTCATCGGTAGAGCCTTAATTTGTTCACTAAGTACCTCATCGGCAGAGCCTTAATTTGTTCACTGAGTACCTCATCGGCAGTCTTAATTTGTTCACTGAGTACTTCATCGGTAGAGCCTTAATTTGTTCACTGAGTACCACATCGGTAGAGCCTTAATTTGTTCACTGAGTACCTCATCAGTAGAGCCTTAATTTGTTCACTGAACACCTCATCGATAGAGCCTTAATTTGTTCACTAAGTACCTCGTCGGTAGAGCCTTAATTTGTTCACTGATTACCTCATCGGTAGAGCCTTAATTTGTTCACTGAGTACTTCATCGGTAGAGCCTTAATTTGTTCACTGAGTACCTCATCGGTACAGCCTTAATTTGTTCACTGAGTACCTCATCGATAGAGCCTTAATTTGTTCACTGAGTACTTCATCGGTAGAGCCTTAATTTGTTCACTGAGTACCTCATCGATAGAGCCTTAATTTGTTCACTGCGTACTTCATCGGTAGAGCCTTAATTTGTTCACTAAGTACCTCATCGGTACAGCCTTAATTTATTCACTAAGTACCTCATCGATAGAGCCTTAATTTGTTCACTGAGTACCTCATCGGTAGAGCCTTAATTTGTTCACTGAGTACCTCATCGGTAGAGCTTTAATTCGTTCACTGAGTACCTCATCGGTGGAGTCTTCATTTGTTAACTAAGTACCTCATCGATAGAGCCTTAATTTGTTCACTAAGTACCTCATCGATAGAGCCTTAATTTGTTCACTGGGTACCTCATCGGTAGAGCCTTAATTTGTTCACTGAGTACCTCATCAGCAGAGCCTTAATTTGTTCACTGAGCACCTCTTCGGTAGAGCCTTAATTTGTTCACTAAGTACCTCATCGATAGAGCCTTAATTTGTTCACTGAGCACCTCTTCGGTAGAGCCTTAATTTGATCACTAAGTACCTCATCGGTAGAGCCTTAATTTGTTCACTGATTACCTCATCGGTAGAGCCTTAATTTGTTCACTGAGTACTTCATCGGTAGAGCCTTAATTTGTTCACTGAGTACCTCATCGGTAGAGTCTTAATTTGTTCACTGAGTACCTCATCGGTAGAGTCTTAATTTGTTCACTGAGTACCTTATCGGTAAGGCCTTAATTTGTTCACTGAGTACCTCATCGGTAGAGCCTTAATTTATTTACTAAGTACCTCATCGATAGAGACTTAATTTGTTCACTGAGTACCTCATCGGTAGAGCCTTAATTTGTTCACTGAGTACCTCATCGGTAGAGCCTTAATTTGTTCACTGATTACCTCATCGGTAGAGCCTTAATTTGTTAACTAAGTACCTCATCGGTAGAGCCTTAATTTGTTCACTGAGTACCTCATCGGCAGTCTTAATTTGTTCACTGAGTACTTCATCGGTAGAGCCTTAATTTGTTCACTGAGTACCACATCGGTAGAGCCTTAATTTGTTCACTGAGTACCTCATCAGTAGAGCCTTAATTTGTTCACTGAGTGTCTCATCGGTAGAGCCTTAATTTGTTCACTGAGTACCTCATCGGTAGAGCCTTAATTTGTTCACTGAGTACCTCATCGATAGAGCCTTAATTTGTTCACTGAGTACTTCATCGGTAGAGCCTTAATTTGTTCACTAAGTACCTCATCGGTACAGCCTTAATTTATTCACTAAGTACATCATCGATAGAGCCTTAATTTGTTCACTGAGTACCTCATCGGTAGAGCCTTAATTTGTTCACTGAGTACCTCATCGGTAGAGCTTTAATTTGTTCACTGAGTACCTCATCGGTGGAGTCTTCATTTGTTAACTAAGTACCTCATCGATAGAGTCTTAATTTGTTCACTGAGCACCTCATCGGTAGAGCCTTAATTTGTTCACTAAGTACCTCGTCGGTAGAGCCTTAATTTGTTCACTGATTACCTCATCGGTAGAGCCTTAATTTGTTCAATGAGTACTTCATCGGTAGAGCCTTAATTTGTTCACTGAGTACCTCATCGGTAGAGCCTTAACTTGTTCACTGAGTACCTCATCGATGGAGCCTTAATTTGTTCACTGAGTACCTCATCGGTAGAGCCTTAATTTGTTCACTGAGTACCTCATCGGTGGAGTCTTCATTTGTTAACTAAGTACCTCATCGATAGAGCCTTAATTTGTTCACTAAGTACCTCATCGATAGAGCCTTAATTTGTTCACTGAGTACTTCATCGGTAGAGCCTTAATTTGTTCTCTAAGTACCTCATCGGTACAGCCTTAATTTATTCACTAAGTACCTCATCGATAGAGCCTTAATTTGTTCACTGAGTACCTCATCGGTAGAGCCTTAATTTGTTCACTGAGTACCTCATCGGTAGAGCCTTAATTTGTTCACTGAGTACTTCATCGGTAGAGCCTTAATTTATTCACTAACTACCTCATCGATAGAGATTTAATTTCTTCACTGAGTACCTCATCGGTAAGACCTTAATTTGTTCACTGAGTACTTCATCGGTAGAGCCTTAATTTGTTCTCTAAGTACCTCATCGGTACAGCCTTAATTTATTCACTAAGTACCTCATCGATAGAGCCTTAATTTGTTCACTGAGTACCTCATCGGTAGAGCCTTAATTTGTTCACTGAGTACCTCATCGGTAGAGCCTTAATTTGTTCACTGAGTACTTCATCGGTAGAGCCTTAATTTATTCACTAACTACCTCATCGATAGAGATTTAATTTCTTCACTGAGTACCTCATCGGTAAGACCTTAATTTGTTCACTGAGTACCTCATCGGTAGAGCCTTAATTTATTTACTAAGTACCTCATCGATAGAGACTTAATTTGTTCACTGAGTACCTCATCGGTAGAGCCTTAATTTGTTCACTGAGTACCTCATCGGTAGAGCCTTAATTTGTTCACTGATTACCTCATCGGTAGAGCCTTAATTTGTTCACTAAGTACCTCATCGGTAGAGCCTTAATTTGTTCACTGAGTACCTCATCGGCAGTCTTAATTTGTTCACTGAGTACCTCATCGGTAGAGCCTTAATTTGTTCACTGAGTACCACATCGGTAGAGCCTTAATTTGTTCACTGAGTACCTCATCAGTAGAGCCTTAATTTGTTCACTGAGTGTCTCATCGGTAGAGCCTTAATTTGTTCACTGAGTACCTCATCGGTAGAGCCTTAATTTGTTCACTGAGTACCTCATCGATAGAGCCTTAATTTGCTCACTGAGAACTTCATCGGTAGAGCCTTAATTTGTTCACTAAGTACCTCATCGGTACAGCCTTAATTTATTCACTAAGTACATCATCGATAGAGCCTTAATTTGTTCACTGAGTACCTCATCGGTAGAGCCTTAATTTGTTCACTGAGTACCTCATCGGTAGAGCTTTAATTTGTTCACTGAGTACCTCATCGGTGGAGTCTTCATTTGTTAACTAAGTACCTCATCGATAGAGCCTTAATTTGTTCACTAAGTACCTCATCAATAGAGCCTTAATTTGTTCACTGGGTAACTCATCGGTAGAGCCTTAATTTGTTCACTGAGTACCTCATCAGCAGAGCCTTAATTTGTTCACTGAGCACCTCTTCGGTAGAGCCTTAATTTGTTCACTAAGTACCTCATCGATAGAGCCTTAATTTGTTCACTGAGCACCTCTTCGGTAGAGCCTTAATTTGATCACTAAGTACCTCATCGGTAGAGCCTTAATTTGTTCACTGATTACCTCATCGGTAGAGCCTTAATGTGTTCACTGAGTACTTCATCGGTAGAGCCTTAATTTGTTCACTGAGTACCTCATCGGTAGTCTTAATTTGTTCACTGAGTACCTCATCGGTAGAGTCTTAATTTGTTCACTGAGTACCTCATCGGTAAGGCCTTAATTTGTTCACTGAGTACCTCATCGGTAGAGCCTTAATTTATTTACTAAGTACCTCATCGATAGAGACTTAATTTGTTCACTGAGTACCTCATCGGAAGAGCCTTAATTTGTTCACTGAGTACCTCATCGGTAGAGCCTTAATTTGTTCACTGATTACCTCATCGGTAGAGCCTTAATTTGTTCACTAAGTACCTCATCGGTAGAGCCTTAATTTGTTCACTGAGTGCCTCATCGGCAGTCTTAATTTGTTCACTGAGTACCTCATCGGTAGAGCCTTAATTTGTTCACTGAGTAGAGCCTTAATTTGTTCACTGAGTGTCTCATCGGTAGAGCCTTAATTTGCTCACTGAGTACCTCATCGGTAGAGCCTTAATTTGTTCACTGAGTACCTCATCGATAGAGCCTTAATTTGTTCACTGAGTACTTCATCGGTAGAGCCTTAATTTGTTCACTAAGTATCTCATCGGTACAGCCTTAATTTATTCACTGAGCACCTCTTCGGTAGAGCCTTAATTTGTTCACTAAGTACCTCATCGATAGAGCCTTAATTTGTTCACTGAGCACCTCTTCGGTAGAGCCTTAATTTGATCACTAAGTACCTCATCGGTAGAGCCTTAATTTGTTCACTGGGTACCTCATCAGCAGAGCCTTAATTTGTTCACTGAGTACCTCATCGGTAGAGCCTTAATTTGTTCACTAAGTACCTCATCGGTAGAGCCTTAATTTGTTCACTGAGTACCTCATCGGTAGAGCCTTAATTTGTTCACTGAGTACTTCATCGGTAGAGCCTTAATTTATTCACTAACTACCTCATCGATAGAGATTTAATTTCTTCACTGAGTACGTCATCGGTAAGACCTTAATTTGTTCACTGAGTACCTCATCGGTAGAGCCTTAATTTATTTACTAAGTACCTCATCGATAGAGACTTAATTTGTTCACTGAGTACCTCATCGGTAGAGCCTTAATTTGTTCACTGAGTACCTCATCGGTAGAGCCTTAATTTGTTCACTGATTACCTCATCGGTAGAGCCTTAATTTGTTCACTAAGTACCTCATCGGTAGAGCCTTAATTTGTTCACTGAGTACCTCATCGGCAGTCTTAATTTGTTCACTGAGTACCTCATCGGTAGAGCCTTAATTTGTTCACTGAGTACCACATCGGTAGAGCCTTAATTTGTTCACTGAGTACCTCATCAGTAGAGCCTTAATTTGTTCACTGAGTGTCTCATCGGTAGAGCCTTAATTTGTTCACTGAGTACCTCATCGGTAGAGCCTTAATTTGTTCACTGAGTACCTCATCGATAGAGCCTTAATTTGCTCACTGAGAACTTCATCGGTAGAGCCTTAATTTGTTCACTAAGTACCTCATCGGTACAGCCTTAATTTATTCACTAAGTACATCATCGATAGAGCCTTAATTTGTTCACTGAGTACCTCATCGGTAGAGCCTTAATTTGTTCACTGAGTACCTCATCGGTAGAGCTTTAATTTGTTCACTGAGTACCTCATCGGTGGAGTCTTCATTTGTTAACTAAGTACCTCATCGATAGAGCCTTAATTTGTTCACTAAGTACCTCATCAATAGAGCCTTAATTTGTTCACTGGGTACCTCATCGGTAGAGCCTTAATTTGTTCACTGAGTACCTCATCAGCAGAGCCTTAATTTGTTCACTGAGCACCTCTTCGGTAGAGCCTTAATTTGTTCACTAAGTACCTCATCGATAGAGCCTTAATTTGTTCACTGAGCACCTCTTCGGTAGAGCCTTAATTTGATCACTAAGTACCTCATCGGTAGAGCCTTAATTTGTTCACTGATTACCTCATCGGTAGAGCCTTAATGTGTTCACTGAGTACTTCATCGGTAGAGCCTTAATTTGTTCACTGAGTACCTCATCGGTAGAGTCTTAATTTGTTCACTGAGTACCTCATCGGTAGAGTCTTAATTTGTTCACTGAGTACCTCATCGGTAAGGCCTTAATTTGTTCACTGAGTACCTCATCGGTAGAGCCTTAATTTATTTACTAAGTACCTCATCGATAGAGACTTAATTTGTTCACTGAGTACCTCATCGGAAGAGCCTTAATTTGTTCACTGAGTACCTCATCGGTAGAGCCTTAATTTGTTCACTGATTACCTCATCGGTAGAGCCTTAATTTGTTCACTAAGTACCTCATCGGTAGAGCCTTAATTTGTTCACTGAGTGCCTCATCGGCAGTCTTAATTTGTTCACTGAGTACCTCATCGGTAGAGCCTTAATTTGTTCACTGAGTAGAGCCTTAATTTGTTCACTGAGTGTCTCATCGGTAGAGCCTTAATTTGCTCACTGAGTACCTCATCGGTAGAGCCTTAATTTGTTCACTGAGTACCTCATCGATAGAGCCTTAATTTGTTCACTGAGTACTTCATCGGTAGAGCCTTAATTTGTTCACTAAGTATCTCATCGGTACAGCCTTAATTTATTCACTGAGCACCTCTTCGGTAGAGCCTTAATTTGTTCACTAAGTACCTCATCGATACAGCCTTAATTTGTTCACTGAGCACCTCTTCGGTAGAGCCTTAATTTGATCACTAAGTACCTCATCGGTAGAGCCTTAATTTGTTCACTGGGTACCTCATCAGCAGAGCCTTAATTTGTTCACTGAGTACCTCATCAGCAGAGCCTTAATTTGTTCACTGAGCACCTCTTCGGTAGAGCCTTAATTTGTTCACTAAGTACCTCATCGATAGAGCCTTAATTTGTTCACTGAGCACCTCTTCGGTAGAGCCTTAATTTGATCACTAAGTACCTCATCGGTAGAGCCTTAATTTGTTCACTGATTACCTCATCGGTAGAGCCTTAATTTGTTCACTGAGTACTTCATCGGTAGAGCCTTAATTTGTTCACTGAGTACCTCATCGGTAGAGTCTTAATTTGTTCACTGAGTACCTCATCGGTAGAGTCTTAATTTGTTCACTGAGTACCTCAACGGTAAGGCCCTAATTTGTTCACTGAGTACCTCATCGGTAGAGCCTTAATTTATTTACTAAGTACCTCATCGATAGAGACTTAATTTTTTCACTGAGTACCTCATCGGTAGAGCCTTAATTTGTTCACTGAGTACCTCATCGGTAGAGCCTTAATTTGTTCACTGATTACCTCATCGGTAGAGCCTTAATTTGTTCACTAAGTACCTCATCGGCAGAGCCTTAATTTGTTCACTGAGTACCTCATCGGCAGTCTTAATTTGTTCACTGAGTACTTCATCGGTAGAGCCTTAATTTGTTCACTGAGTACCACATCGGTAGAGCCTTAATTTGTTCACTGAGTACCTCATCAGTAGAGCCTTAATTTGTTCACTGAACACCTCATCGATAGAGCCTTAATTTGTTCACTAAGTACCTCGTCGGTAGAGCCTTAATTTGTTCACTGATTACCTCATCGGTAGAGCCTTAATTTGTTCACTGAGTACTTCATCGGTAGAGCCTTAATTTGTTCACTGAGTACCTCATCGGTACAGCCTTAATTTGTTCACTGAGTACCTCATCGATAGAGCCTTAATTTGTTCACTGAGTACTTCATCGGTAGAGCCTTAATTTGTTCACTGAGTACCTCATCGATAGAGCCTTAATTTGTTCACTGCGTACTTCATCGGTAGAGCCTTAATTTGTTCACTAAGTACCTCATCGGTACAGCCTTAATTTATTCACTAAGTACCTCATCGATAGAGCCTTAATTTGTTCACTGAGTACCTCATCGGTAGAGCCTTAATTTGTTCACTGAGTACCTCATCGGTAGAGCTTTAATTCGTTCACTGAGTACCTCATCGGTGGAGTCTTCATTTGTTAACTAAGTACCTCATCGATAGAGCCTTAATTTGTTCACTAAGTACCTCATCGATAGAGCCTTAATTTGTTCACTGGGTACCTCATCGGTAGAGCCTTAATTTGTTCACTGAGTACCTCATCAGCAGAGCCTTAATTTGTTCACTGAGCACCTCTTCGGTAGAGCCTTAATTTGTTCACTAAGTACCTCATCGATAGAGCCTTAATTTGTTCACTGAGCACCTCTTCGGTAGAGCCTTAATTTGATCACTAAGTACCTCATCGGTAGAGCCTTAATTTGTTCACTGATTACCTCATCGGTAGAGCCTTAATTTGTTCACTGAGTACTTCATCGGTAGAGCCTTAATTTGTTCACTGAGTACCTCATCGGTAGAGTCTTAATTTGTTCACTGAGTACCTCATCGGTAGAGTCTTAATTTGTTCACTGAGTACCTTATCGGTAAGGCCTTAATTTGTTCACTGAGTACCTCATCGGTAGAGCCTTAATTTATTTACTAAGTACCTCATCGATAGAGACTTAATTTGTTCACTGAGTACCTCATCGGTAGAGCCTTAATTTGTTCACTGAGTACCTCATCGGTAGAGCCTTAATTTGTTCACTGATTACCTCATCGGTAGAGCCTTAATTTGTTAACTAAGTACCTCATCGGTAGAGCCTTAATTTGTTCACTGAGTACCTCATCGGCAGTCTTAATTTGTTCACTGAGTACTTCATCGGTAGAGCCTTAATTTGTTCACTGAGTACCACATCGGTAGAGCCTTAATTTGTTCACTGAGTACCTCATCAGTAGAGCCTTAATTTGTTCACTGAGTGTCTCATCGGTAGAGCCTTAATTTGTTCACTGAGTACCTCATCGGTAGAGCCTTAATTTGTTCACTGAGTACCTCATCGATAGAGCCTTAATTTGTTCACTGAGTACTTCATCGGTAGAGCCTTAATTTGTTCACTAAGTACCTCATCGGTACAGCCTTAATTTATTCACTAAGTACATCATCGATAGAGCCTTAATTTGTTCACTGAGTACCTCATCGGTAGAGCCTTAATTTGTTCACTGAGTACCTCATCGGTAGAGCTTTAATTTGTTCACTGAGTACCTCATCGGTGGAGTCTTCATTTGTTAACTAAGTACCTCATCGATAGAGTCTTAATTTGTTCACTGAGCACCTCATCGGTAGAGCCTTAATTTGTTCACTAAGTACCTCGTCGGTAGAGCCTTAATTTGTTCACTGATTACCTCATCGGTAGAGCCTTAATTTGTTCAATGAGTACTTCATCGGTAGAGCCTTAATTTGTTCACTGAGTACCTCATCGGTAGAGCCTTAACTTGTTCACTGAGTACCTCATCGATAGAGCCTTAATTTGTTCACTGAGTACCTCATCGGTAGAGCCTTAATTTGTTCACTGAGTACCTCATCGGTGGAGTCTTCATTTGTTAACTAAGTACCTCATCGATAGAGCCTTAATTTGTTCACTAAGTACCTCATCGATAGAGCCTTAATTTGTTCACTGAGTACTTCATCGGTAGAGCCTTAATTTGTTCTCTAAGTACCTCATCGGTACAGCCTTAATTTATTCACTAAGTACCTCATCGATAGAGCCTTAATTTGTTCACTGAGTACCTCATCGGCAGTCTTAATTTGTTCACTGAGTACTTCATCGGTAGAGCCTTAATTTGTTCACTGAGTACCACATCGGTAGAGCCTTAATTTGTTCACTGAGTACCTCATCAGTAGAGCCTTAATTTGTTCACTGAGTGTCTCATCGGTAGAGCCTTAATTTGTTCACTGAGTACCTCATCGGTAGAGCCTTAATTTGTTCACTGAGTACCTCATCGATAGAGCCTTAATTTGTTCACTGAGTACTTCATCGGTAGAGCCTTAATTTGTTCACTAAGTACCTCATCGGTACAGCCTTAATTTATTCACTAAGTACATCATCGATAGAGCCTTAATTTGTTCACTGAGTACCTCATCGGTAGAGCCTTAATTTGTTCACTGAGTACCTCATCGGTAGAGCCTTAATTTGTTCACTAAGTACCTCATCGGTACAGCCTTAATTTATTCACTAAGTACATCATCGATAGAGCCTTAATTTGTTCACTGAGTACCTCATCGGTAGAGCCTTAATTTGTTCACTGAGTACCTCATCGGTAGAGCTTTAATTTGTTCACTGAGTACCTCATCGGTAAGGCCTTAATTTGTTCACTGAGTACCTCATCGGTGGAGTCTTCATTTGTTAACTAAGTACCTCATCGATAGAGCCTTAATTTGTTCACTAAGTACCTCATCAATAGAGCCTTAATTTGTTCACTGGGTACCTCATCGGTAGAGCCTTAATTTGTTCACTGAGCACCTCTTCGGTAGAGCCTTAATTTGTTCACTAAGTACCTCATCGATAGTCTTAATTTGTTCACTGAGCACCTCATCGGTAGAGCCTTAATTTGTTCACTAAGTACCTCGTCGGTAGAGCCTTAATTTGTTCACTGATTACCTCATCGGTAGAGCCTTAATTTGTTCAATGAGTACTTCATCGGTAGAGCCTTAATTTGTTCACTGAGTACCTCATCGGTAGAGCCTTAATTTGTTCACTGAGTACCTCATCGATAGAGCCTTAATTTGTTCACTGAGTACCTCATCGGTAGAGCCTTAATTTGTTCACTGAGTACCTCATCGATAGAGCCTTAATTTGTTCACTGAGTACTTCATCGGTAGAGCCTTAATTTGTTCTCTAAGTACCTCATCGGTACAGCCTTAATTTATTCACTAAGTACCTCATCGATAGAGCCTTAATTTGTTCACTGAGTACCTCATCGGTAGAGCCTTAATTTGTTCACTGAGTACCTCATCGGTAGAGCTTTAATTTGTTCACTGAGTACCTCATCGGTGGAGTCTTCATTTGTTAACTAAGTACCTCATCGATAGAGCCTTAATTTGTTCACTAAGTACCTCATCAATAGAGCCTTAATTTGTTCACTGGGTACCTCATCGGTAGAGCCTTAATTTGTTCACTGAGTACCTCATCAGCAGAGCCTTAATTTGTTCACTGAGCACCTCTTCGGTAGAGCCTTAATTTGTTCACTAAGTACCTCATCGATAGAGTCTTAATTTGTTCACTGAGCACCTCATCGGTAGAGCCTTAATTTGTTCACTAAGTACCTCGTCGGTAGAGCCTTAATTTGTTCACTGATTACCTCATCGGTAGAGCCTTAATTTGTTCAATGAGTACTTCATCGGTAGAGTCTTAATTTGTTCACTGAGTACCTCATCGGTAGAGCCTTAATTTGTTCACTGAGTACCTCATCGATAGAGCCTTAATTTGTTCACTGAGTACCTCATCGGTAGAGCCTTAATTTGTTCACTGAGTACCTCATCGATAGAGCCTTAATTTGTTCACTGAGTACTTCATCGGTAGAGCCTTAATTTGTTCTCTAAGTACCTCATCGGTACAGCCTTAATTTATTCACTAAGTACCTCATCGATAGAGCCTTAATTTGTTCACTGAGTACCTCATCGGTAGAGCCTTAATTTGTTCACTGAGTACCTCATCGGTAGAGCCTTAATTTGTTCACTGAGTACCTCATCGATAGAGCCTTAATTTGTTCACTGAGTACTTCATCGGTAGAGCCTTAATTTGTTCTCTAAGTACCTCATCGGTACAGCCTTAATTTATTCACTAAGTACCTCATCGGTAGAGCCTTAATTTGTTCTCTAAGTACCTCATCGGTACAGCCTTAATTTATTCACTAAGTACCTCATCGATAGAGCCTTAATTTGTTCACTGAGTACCTCATCGGTAGAGCCTTAATTTGTTCACTGAGTACCTCATCGGTAGAGCTTTAATTCGTTCACTGAGTACCTCATCCGTGGAGTCTTCATTTGTTAACTAAGTACCTCATCGGTAGAGCCTTAATTTGTTCACTGATGAACTGAAATTAAGGCTAATCGATAGATCCTTAATTTTAATTGAAAACACACGTACTGGCCGCCATATAACGTGCGTGGGGCAGGCGGGCGGAGGGGGCGATCTATTCGTGGGGCAGGCGGGCGGAGGGGGCGATCTATTCGTGGGGCAGGCGGGCGGAGGGGGCGATCTATTCGTGATTTGATGACCAAATGGGACATCTTCATATTTGAATGACGAAAATATATAGTATAAAAGGGTTTTTCGGTGATATCATTTTTGCGGTTAATGTTGTGGACAGTTCCCTGGTAAGCAGTGCCCGCCTTGATCCGCACTGTCAGTGTTTTTTGTGTTTTTTTTGGGGGGGGGAGGGGGAGGGGGTGGGGAAGGGGAGGAACAGTAACTGGGAATGAAGAAAATAATTTATCGTAAACTGGGTATGGGGTATTAGCCGACCCTCGTGAATGAGACCTTTTGTTCATCTTGGACTGGGAGCTTAATATACAAAAATAACCGTGAATTGTAAAATCGTCAATTGACCGACCTCCGTGATCTACTGTCACTGACCAATTATCTGATGGAGACAGAATATTTTGGTGCAGGCTTAGTTTTTGCATTTCGCATGGCAGCTCGCTCACATCCTCGATTTCCACTAATATCAGTAGCCTACGTCTGGAGCAGGGGCGGATCCGGAGGGGGTGGGGGGGCGGGAATGGGGTCTAGGGGTTCTAGAGCCCCCCCCCCCACCCCTCCTCCTTCTTTACCGTCAGTTAATTCGTCATGAACGTGGAACTCATCTTTTAAGTCTTCGTGAACTGGGAAAACAGCCATTTATTCTTCGATATCTGGAAACCCTCCACCCCCTTCCCCCCAATTTCAAAACTGCAGCCTGGAAATGAGGTTATCCGCAGGCTGCAAGTCGGACACCATGGTAACGCGTGTCTCGTTAGACAAAGCTATATATATGATATGTAAAAAAAAATATGTAAATGAGGCGGGTCGACCATTTCCTCTGCGCCAAACCCCAGGGACTACGGTCAAAGAGCGGTGGGTACGCATAGTGACGGGCCTGAGAGAGCCAACACAATCCAAAAACTTCACTGCACGCCTTGCAAATTACTCGATTGTGGGGACCCGAACTAACCTGGAACACCACAATCAGTACTATGTTATCAAACCTTCATATAAGAAAGCAACCTTTCTGTGTGTTTGGTCCTCATTAGACACATGGCCCTATTGTAAGGGGTCTGGAAGGGGGAGTCCAGTGTCCAGTGTCGATTTTTGAAAATTCTCCGCGTCGAATGTCGATTTTGGACGACGTTCCGTGTCGCTTTTTGGCTGAGTTCAGTGTCGTTTTGTTTCTAAAATGCCGTTATCTGTGTCGATGTTGTTTTTCAGATCATTAGTACTCAAGGATCCTACTCAGATCCTCAAGTACTCAGATCCCCAGTACTCAAGTCAATGTGGGTTGTCGATTTTTCAAATGTGCCTTTGTCGCGTGTCGCCATTTACCCCTTCCGGACCCCGTATTGTAGTTTTTCATTGGATTTCCGGCGAGTCGTCGTAACCGGTCAGGATCACTCCGGACAGCTGGCGGCGGGTCCCGCCACAGGGGCGTGGGGGTCACTTAATTAGTTGTGTAAACAACTTGCGGTGTAAGGAGACGACGCGCGCAGCTAGAGGGAGGGAGGGAGGGGGGGGGGGGCTCAGGGAGGTCATGTTGTAATGCCGCAGTTTGATTGGTTCTTCTGGAAGCGCCGCTGATCCACCCATAAGTCGCGTAAACATTCCCACCAAAAGTCTGGCAGTGCACACTCGTAAATATTTATGCCAACGTTATCAAATAAGCCACCGTTTTTGTCACGGCAGATAAATACAGCAAAAAATAGGTCACACACAGGGCGATGTAGGGCTTACGTTGGCGGATTTTCCTCAATCATGTAGTGAAATGGGCCTGCGCCGGCTTGGCTAAAACTGTGCACTAAAACAGTGGACTACACACAAAGTGACGTACTTGTCAGGTCGTGTTACACATAGCCTCTAATGGTCATCAGCTGTCAAATCCCCCAAAAGTCTTTTATCATATGCAAATTGCATTGGAAGAAAAATCGGTTACAGCTGGTTAATTGTTAATGATCATTCTTTCTGTCAGTATATTGCGATTTTGTTGGAATTTGTTTGGACATAATTGTATAAATACTTTTACGATATTGTTGAATACATTAGACGAGTGGTTCAGCCATAGACCTATCGGGAAATATTTTCCACGCTAGGGTCTGGAAATATACCTCACAACGGAATATTAACTCATATTAAAGCTATTTATGAGGATAAACTAAAGAAGATGTGCATATTATACCGAAATGAAAAACTAGCATTCACATTTAACAGTACCGCAACATTTCCTTTAAATTGTAACGGTAATTCTGGCAGAAAAGGTACGTTTGGCCAGACAGCTGACCGTAAGATGAAAGCTGGGTGCACTTCGTCACAGGTTTGTGTGTTTAATCGGTCTGTTGCGCCATTTTAGAGATTTCAAGAAACTAAATTCTTTTGCACAATAGGAGTGGCGACCTTTCTGGCAATGTTTCTTGTATGGCACATGCAACATTGCCCCTCTCCCCCACCCACCCCCACCTCATGTCTGATTGTTCCCTCCCCCAAACCGAGCGGACGCAAACTTTGGACACATGATAGTGGTGTATGTAACGGGCTGGGGGGGAGGGGGGGGCGGCATACATGGACGTTCATTTCTCTTTGCAAGTTAAAGGCAACAGCAAAGTTTTTTTATGATTTTCACACAATTTGACAAGCATTGTTCAAAAATGAGCAAAAAACATGTCACCATGGTCGTTAATGAGCTAGGCCTACAAATACTTCAATGAGATGTCCCCTAGCTTATCAGTTTTTACCATATTTTTTACATTTGTTTCAGTGGGATTTTTCATCACACGCGATATTGACAGTGCTGTGAAATAAAAAATAAGCATGGTGACGCTATCTTTTTTACATTATTTTGTTCTATAAACATATGCCGACTAAATATATCAAAAATACGGACTTGTAGGTCTCCTGACAGTTTCTTTTGGCCGCTAACGCAACACAGGTAATACAAAAATCCATATATAATGTGTGCATATGTATAATGTAGTATATAATGCTTTAAATGGTGTGAAAATTATACAAATCTAGGAAAAGAAATCCCCCCAAAACTGCATCATACGTCCTTAAGTTAGTTGGTGAGCAAACCTGTCGTGGCTAAGAAAGCTAGCTTAGGGGGTCACAAACACATGTTACATGGGTGAGTTCACTCGGTTTATAGGAAGTCCCAGACTTGGTATCCCGGCCCAGGCACCGTCATGTGGTTCTTGTTTACCTTAACAATCGGGGGACTCCCAAGATACGGCACTCCACTGACTGAATCGTCTTTCTTCAGACGAAGACGTTCTCGGGCACAAACCCTGTAAATAGTCTTGACCTTCAGCCCAGCAAACCGAAGCCATATCCCTGGTAGTTTTGCGTCACGGGAAGAGTGTTTTTCCCCGACCCCACGGCCTCACCATGTGGCCGCCCCATGTGGCAAGGCTTATCGCTCGGCAGGAAAAACAACCGACAGTCTCTATTTCTGGTACCCAAGGTCAGAATCCGGGAACGGAAGTCGCAGTTCCACGTAAAGCTGGTGTCACTTTATGTGGCTCCGATTGGGTCATTAGGCGCTAAACTCTCTATATAGTTTTCAGAGTAACCGCTGGAATTTTCCCAGACAGCACGTGCACAACTTTTAGCAGAAAAATGTCATGGCGAATGTATCACGGGGTTCCCAGTCCTTGCGTCGGGTTGTAATAAAATAATTATAATAAAATACCGGATTCAGGATTTTGAAAGGAGTGGGAGTGGTGCTGGTGTGAGGGGGTGGGGGGTAGCTTTCCTAAAAATTGAAAACGTATTAGTGTTCTTAAGTATAAAAATAGGACTGTAGGTGAGGAGTAGAAGGGAGGGAGTAGAAGCTGCGTCAACGTTCCATAAAAGTGCGGACCCGTTGGGTCCACCCGGAGACGCCGTATAGCTCAAAGTTCAAATATAATTGGGGCCGGCCAGATAGCTCAGTGGGCTAGAGCGCTCGCATTGAGTGCTCTGGTCACCTTAGAGCCTAACGGCACGTGGATCGGTGGTTCGAGCCCCGCTGTGGCCATGTCTGTGTGGTCGCAGGATACAGATCCCATGTCTTTCTTCGTAAAGAGTAGGGGGTTACCCCCGGGGGACATGGCTCCGCTCTCCCTTCCTTCTCCCATTGACGCGATATGACCAAAAGGGACGTTTGAAAATCTTGCGAGAGGGTGGGGGTGGGGGGCTGCGGTTCGTGAACGCCACTGTCAAGTACTGAACTCAGTAAGGATCAGCTCAATTATGTGTCCTGTGCATTAACGCACTCCCCTTTTCCAGAAATGCCCTTCGGCCCAGAAAACCCCAACGCTTTTCGCGAAACTTGAGCCAATCACTCTCCTTGCTTGCGTCACCCCCCCCCCCCCCCCCCCCACGCCCCCGCTTGATCTGTCGACCGTCATGAGTCCTTAACTATGTTGATATCAGTGCAGGGCGGTAAACATGGGGGCCCCGGGAGACATGTGCCGGGGCTCTACAGTCATATGGCGTCATATCGGGGTGGTTCCTGTCCCGCCAATATCGAAAGGTTCTTGTGCAATATTAATGAGACAGAATGGGTACTGGACCAAACCCCCCGAGACTGGTCCATCTGCCATGCTGGAGCCCACGAAATGGATTATTATAGTACATGGTAGATGTGAGACATACATGAGCTATGTGTAAACACTCTATATGCTCGCTCTAACATTGAAAGACGCTCACACTGTGCCGGTTTATAGGCCCGATTTACCCCGGTCCTAAAAACGGTTAAAGTCGAATTTTTTAGGATAAATTTAGTTTTTTTATGAAAAATATTCTCGCACAAGGTCATGCGCCCCCCCCCCCCCCCCCACCCCGGCCCCCGTTTCCCAAATTCTTCGATCCGCCATTGCGAGGTGAACCTTAGGTCGCACCGGTGGTTTTTAACTGTTCAAAACTAACCTGGTCTACTGTTTTCGAAGAAATTTGGCGAGATCGACCCGCTTCGTAAACCGGGGTAAACCGTAGCCAACACCGGCACAGTGTGAGTTAGGCTTAATCCTCCATGTTGAGCGCCATTCATTCGCCCCCCCCCCCCCACTAGCCCCCCTCCCCCAAATACCACTATGCCAGCGAGTCATTCATAATCGCAGAAACACACACGAATCGTCACATCTCCACTCGGATCCGTACGCTGCCTTTTAGCACATGATTAAACATTCCCAGCAACAGCTTGCGGCAGATTGGTAGGAGGTGTACACTCCGCGCACTTTACATGCTTTATGTTAATAGTCCTGTCACATACGACACTGTAGGTTATGTGTATCCATTAAAATGTCATAACACAGAAACCACTCCATACAGCTATGACACAAGCGTTTGGCAATCAGGATGTGAACTGGCCCTTGCGCCAGGATATCCTTTGGTTATGGACGAGGACGTAATCCGAGAGGTCATGGGCCTTATAGCAATCTGCTGCGGCATAGATGCGGGGCAAATAGCCCGCAAAGTTAGTGCAGGCCTACTGGCCTATCCTGTATAAAGGTTACGGGATGGTCAGTGTGGGGTGGGGGCGCTCTACCGACAACAAATGACTTTTCTCTTCTGAGCACACCCAAATAGGTAGGTCGCAAAGCAACAGTAGGGGAAATGGGGTTCCACGACAAAAAAATGCAACGGGCCTCCACGCTGCAAATGGGTGGTTGGGGAGGGGCTGGTCACCCAATAATACATGCCTATTGTGTCAAAAATAAGGCATAGCTCCACACTCAAATAAAATCTTAGGATGAAGAGTGCCTGAGGCTTATCGCGTATCCTACGTCATCTGTTCCGGGTAAAAGCGGAAACAAATACATTGGTAGGCATTCAAACAAATATATTATCCACTCTGTTTCTCATATGTGTCTTCAACCATTAGAAGTGTAAAACATTAGTGCCAAGTAAACTAACCGTCTGTTCCGTTTCTAGAATTTGTAGGGCGCAGAGCGCGCCAAACGTCAGTAGCTGCAATGCCTTCATCCTCATTCTTTCGCGGCTGATGCTCAACTGCTTATCCAGACGAAGCCCGCTGCAAGAACATTCGCCAGATGTCGCGGCGGACGCCTCTAGCAGTGAACACATGAACTAGCGGCTTGAGATTTGCAAGGTTCGCGTGAATTTGCGAGATTTTAAATGCCGGTAACTTCCGGTGTAGCTCTGGTTCAAAACAAAATTATGTTTTGTTTAGTTTTCTGAGTTTAATGAACCGAATTTGGTGGTATCTGTACCGACAATGGAGTTGATTTATAGCGTAAACAAACTTTCGAAGACGAAGCGAGACTGGGGGCCCGAGGAAACCCCGATATGTACTCTGTCGCCTCAGAATATCGTGGCGTTCAGCAGTAATGTGGAGCTGACGGGGGACAGCGCCGTGCCTGACAACACCGTGAACACGGGCTTTGACGGGTGAGAACGGTGTACATCCATGTTGTGGCTGAGGTGGTTAGGTTGTTATCGGCTTGACAGCTTGACATTGTGCTGGTGTTTACAGTTAATGAAGTCTTAGTGGAGCTATTGCCAGACAGCTCACATTGGCCACAGGCACAGCATGGCTCTCACCCTTGCTCCGTTTACGCCAAATTAGGGGCGTGGTAAGAGAGGCATGTACCAGGGCTAATCACAGGCGCAAGCCCGCTCCTCAAGAGAATGGGTGGGGTACGTAGGCTGTGGCCGCCAGTGGCAGCTCGTGAGGGATGGGGTGGGGTACGTAGGCTGTGGCCGCCAGTGGCAGCTCGTGAGGGATTAGCTTTGACATCAAAACCCATACACCAAGGTGAGGGTTTTGATTAGACAGATGTAACAACACTGTCGCCAACAATTCGTCGCAGATACAGAGAAAAGTTGTTAACGCAATTAGCCGAAAAGTACCTTTTCGAAATGCTTGTATCTCTATTTAACTCCACGGCATATCTTTGGAATTATAGTCTGCATATATTTCTCATCAAACGGAAGTTTCGGTCAACAGATCGAAAGACACCGCCGAGATGACTCCATGATGGCTACGTATCGAAATGCCGAAAAAAGTATTACTTACCGATAACCCATCATTTTGTATAGGCGATACAAGCGGTCTGCATATGAATCTTAAATAGTCATGACCAGACTTATTGGTAGGTAATACTTTTTTCGGCATTTCGATACGTAGCCATCATGGAGTCATCTCGGCGGTGTCTTTATCAATATATAAGAGCTTTCCTTCAGAGGAATATTCTTGGACTGTGCTGTGCTGAACCAGTCAAACGTCATTCTGTAAAGCTTATTGTGCACTATTTTCCTAAGCTTCAGAGTCTTTGATACAGCTCTGGCTCCTCTTTCCCACTTATCCATGATAGCATCAGAATTCAATCTAACAAAGATGCTATATACTGATTATGTTTTTTTTTTATCTGTGCCGTTAAATTGCATTGACATGCAGCTCATTTTGCTTGCATCTTCCAGCCATTATATACGTGTACACAAGGGGTGTGAATAACAATGATGCGCTCTTAAACATCTGCTTCTTAACAACCAGTCAGATTAGGGCAATGTGTTATTTGTTCAGAGCCAATTGGGTCGACTGCCACGCCATGTCGTGCCGCTATGTAGTGAGTTAACAAAGGGATTAGATTGTGTGCCAGTCATATTTCGAGCTGAAATGTTGGTCGTCACGTTAGCAAGGGAGTCACATAATAAAGGGGCTTTAACATGTAAAAGTGTTCTGTGCAGAGCGAAAAGACTGGATAACAGAGAGAGTCATATAATAGAGGGACTGCTGTATATCCATGAAGGCACCACCTGATGGACTGGGGTGGAGAGAATGGGGTAGGGGTAGATGGTGGGTGGAGGGGTAAGCGGCGGAGTCGGCAGTGCGTCACATCTATGGGAGAGGTGTGAATTGGGTCTGCAGGGGATTATACCTGATAGCCAAACAGAGTTAGGCTTTGTCCCATTGTTCAGTTGTTACACCAGGCTTAGCTCTGACATAAAAACACCCACTATGGTGGTGGATACGATTCTTTACAATTTGTTTAAGATAAGCCCTCCTTGGAAAATAAACTTCCAGACTTTACAGCCAAAGATTTACTACTCATTTTTGGGGATGATAACAGGTCCTAGACAATGAACTTTAATGCAAATAAAAAAAAATGTATTACAAATCTACTGCATAAATGATTACACACCTATAACAACACTATCATATACATAGATCTAGCCTAACAAGATCCTATGAACCTGCTGTCTGGAACTGGAACCTTTGTCTAGACATGATGTTAAGCTGCAAAGCCGATAACAACCCCCACCCCCCCTCTCCTCGATGTGCCTCGCCGTCCCACCACCCCCATCTCTCATCCACACCACCCCCAAGCATCTGCGCGGCCTTCACGTCCCGTGGCCCTTATGTCTGACATCCTATCGGATCAGACTAGGTCTATGTACAGTGGTCCCTGCAGTATACGGTACTTCCATTATATGACTCCCTCTGTTATTGAGTCTTTTCTCTATGCACTGAAAACTGTTACATGTTAAAGCCCTTTTATCATATGACTCCCTTGCTAACACAATTTACAGCCAATATTTCAGCTTGTTATACAACTGGCATTAAATCTCTTTGTTAACTCATGGTGTGGTGTGGCAGTCTAGCCGATTGGCTCTAAATAAATAACACATTGTGCTAATCTGACTGGTTCTTAAGGAGCAGATGTCTAAGTGCACATCATTGTTATTCACACCTTTTTTATACATTTGATATGAGTAGGGCTAAGTATTTGAGTCAATACATGTAGGCTAGTGAAAGGTTTTAACTTTGTGGAGTAGTATGTCAATGCTATTCAATGGCACAGAGCTGGAAAAACTATAATTAGCATAGCAGCTTTGTTTGACTGCTGATGCTATCATGGATAAGTGGGAAAAAGGAGCCAGAGCTGCATTAAATACTCTGGAGCTACATTATAGTGCCATTTGAGTGTGTGACAATACTTGAATGAAAATTGTCGATCTCTGGGCGATCCTCCATTATACAGTCTTTTCAGGCTGGCAGAGCATGTCATATAATGCAAGGACCAATGTAGTATGTTACATCTTTGGAACTAATTGCCACTCATGAAACAGAATAACAGTAGGCGAAACTACAGGACTTCAGATCAGTTGTTGCAATACCTATCTATATAAATATATATAGGAGGCAGGTGTCTCATCAACTGATCTGAGTGCCTATAGGTGCAATAGTTATTATAGTGCATCGTTATAGTTAGCAATGTATTTTCAGATATTTGATGAAGATATTACTAAAATATAGTAAATTATGACAGTTAGGAGTGAAAACATGGTCAGTGTTATTTGAAAATTGCTTTGTAGTAAATGATATCACAAGAGTAATATATACGTTTTAATGCTAAAGTAATAGAAAGATTTATAGATATTGATAAAGTTGACAAATAATTTATAAATATAGGTGATTCATAGATCTATATAAAAATCAATGATTAGGATGTCATAATAAAATTTCATGATGTATTGGTAGAATTTTGATTACAGTCAATTAATAGGTCCACATTGATTTCTTTCTGTCATATATCAGTAACATTATGTTTGCACGTTATATGTAGACTGCCTATTTGAAGCCGCAGCTTCTATTAGTAAGTTGAACAGATGCACTTTCGGTGTTAGGTCGCAAGTCCGGGTGCGGCCTTAAATAGGGCCTTTTGCCGATTTCAAGTGAGCGTGGCGAGACAAGCGGGGGGGGGGGGGAGGGGTAATACGAAAATTACCGGTGTTGCCAAAATTATTTATTGCATCATAACGTCATACAAGTCAAGAAGTCATTTATTTCATCATAAAAAAGTCAACAAGTCGGCAGATAATCCATTTTGAATGTCAATATTTTGTTCCCTCCACAAACCCTCAGAAATCTTCATTGTCGGAATCAAACCAACTGTTTGGCACACCAGGATCATGGGCATCCCGCTTCCAGAGCTGTCAGCTGACGTACTTGTTGTCATCCACATATTCCACGATTGCCCAGATGTGATCGCGACTGCTTGTTTAAACAATTAATTGGCTTGGTTGGCCAGATGGGATTAAGCAGGGATATAGGGAGGGGTGAGGGGGTCAAGAGGCCTAAGTCCAGTTGCGGCTTATAATATGTAGTTTTTCGGAAAAGGTTATGGGCGCATGCCAACCCGGTTTGGAAGCCAAAGTCGGGGTACGGCTTCTAATATGTATGCGGCTTCAAAAAGGCAGTTTACAGGGTATATGTTTAGCTGACCCGGGGTATTCAAATGTAGTCTGGCTTCATCTGGCAGTGAGCTAGGCCTGGTTATACATGTACCCAGTACTAGACCACACAATTCTCCTGGCAGTGAGCTAGGCCTGGTTATACATGTACCCAGTACTAGACCACACAATTCTCCTGGCAGTGAGCTAGGCTTGGTTATACATATACCCAGTACTAGACCACACAATTCTCCTGGCAGTGAGCTAGGCCTGGTTATACATGGACCCAGTACTAGACCACACAATTCTCCTGGCAGTGAGCTAGGCTTGGTTATACATATACCCAGTACTAGACCACACAATTCTCCTGGCAGTGAGCTAGGCTTGGTTATACATGTACCCAGTACTAGACCACACAATTCTCCTGGCAGTGAGCTAGGCCTGGTTATACATATACCCAGTACTAGACCACACAATTCTCCTGGCAGTGAGCTAGGCCTGGTTATACATATACCCAGTACTAGACCACACAATTCTCCTGGCAGTGAGCTAGCCTTGGTTATACATGTACCCAGTACTAGACCACACAATTCTCCTGGCAGTGAGCTAGGCTTGGTTATACATGTACCCAGTACTAGACCACACAATTCTCCTGGCAGTGAGCTAGCCTTGGTTATACATATACCCAGTACTAGACCACACAATTCTCCTGGCAGTGAGCTAGCCTTGGTTATACATGTACCCAGTACTAGACCACACAATTCTCCTGGCAGTGAGCTAGGCCTGGTTATACATATACCCAGTACTAGACTACACAATTCTGGGTTATGCTAATTCGGTTCTGCCAGTCTGAAAAGCCTGTATAAGTTGTATAATAAATGGGCCGTTTAGGAGCACGAATCATAATGCACTCAAGCGCATCATAATACAAGATCATAATGTATCCCTGTAAATGTTCAGTTTACTCTCCACACAGCGCAGGGGCTTTTATCTTTTGGTACCGCTGGAATCTCTAGGCACCCACAGGCATTCTGTAGAATTGTTTGAATCTTTGTTTACAGCCACACAATGGTGCTGCAATGCTGATGATCATTTCTCCAGTTATTTTTCATTTAAAAGCAGCAACATGCTGCTCCTAATTTGTCTATCAATTCAACGACTTAGAAAGCCTTACTTATATCAAATTTATACAAAAGGTGTGAATAACAATGACGCACACATTACGTCAGTGCGGGAAACATCTAACATAATAACATCTAAAAGTGTTCTGTAGATGGCGAAAGCCCTAACATGGAGAGAGTCCTACCACGAAGAACAGTTTGACAGTATTAGTAATGTGCAAGTTTACCTACCAGGTCCTGACAACTCAATAACTGGCAATATGTATACTATCTCCTCACACGTAGCCTTGTTTGCGAACACTGATCTTTAATGTGGCAATATTCAATATTTCATATATATATATTTCCCTTTCAGAAGCGTTCCATCGATCTCTGAGTTGACATGTTACCTCTACGTGTGTGACATTGATAAACCATGGGAACTACACCTGGTGACGTGTACCAACAGCCGCATCATCAACCTGCAGTGGCATGTCTCTGGCTACAAGCTACTGCTGGCCCTGGAGAACAGCAAGGTCCATGTCTGGCAAATGGAGGTCAGTGGCTACGTAGGACAGCTTCTTTGTTTGGTTCGGCTTAGCCTCAGTTCTGTGGCTGTAGGACGGGCCCTCTCAGATTTTTGCCCTCCCTTCAGCCACAGAACTCGGCTACGTTTCTTGTAAGTTATGTATTCCCGTTGATTCTGCGATGTTTATGCGCCATTTCTTGACCCATCATCGTTGTCAGCCATTACATTTCGGACAAACTTTCTCACCCTCTATAATGGGATTCATAGGACTCGACTGAAAACGTTTATATCGTCTTCGTGAACTTTTTGAACGTGAGCTTTCATCGTTTAGTTGTCGTTTTTCTTTTTATTTCAACATCATTTATTTAACGTTGTTGTCGTTTGTTTACCAGTGGCGCTGTTGCAATAGTCCTTTATGACTGGCACATACTTTGGATATTTGAAAACAAGAACGCTGTTATTCCGATGTTTGGAATTGTCTTCACTCTGTTACACATCTCACTCTGCTTCTCTGTACTGTTTGGGTTCCACATACATTTATATCATACCATATATTAAACTCCAACCAACTGCTGTTAATGGTACTGCTTGGGGTTATAAAAGTAAATGCTATCTAAAATAGAGGACTGCTGTAAAGAGTATCAACCTACTTACCCATGCTCCGGAATATGAATGGCACACATTATTTTAGGCTTTGCGGTAGAATTTAATAAAGTCACTTTCAGTAAGACTGAGACAAAGCAAAGATGTTAGAGATCATTAGTTGTTTGTTCAATGATTGTCCATATCAAATGCGTGTATGCACTATTTGAATAAGTGTGTTTATGTACAGTGTATATGGTTTTGTGCAGCACCTGTATTTAATACCTGGTATAATGTCTGTCTTGATGTGATCATTGCTCTTTGTTGTACAGGACTTCTTGGTAAACAAGTGGAAGTGCGTTCAAGTGGCCGACATTCAGAGAGAGGAGCTGGTCGCCATGTCGTGGCTGCACCAGGGTAACAGGGTAGGTACTGGGACGTCACTGGGGCTACAACAGTGAGGGAGGGGCTGGTTGCCATGTCGTGGCTGCACCAGGGTAACAGGGTAGGTACTGGGACGTCACTGGGGCTACAATAGTGAGGGAGGGGCTGGTCGCCATGTCGTGGCTGCACCAGGGTAACAGGGTAGGTACTGGGACGTCACCGGGGCTACAACAGTGAGGGAGGGGCTGGTCGCCATGTCGTGGCTGCACCAGGGTAACAGGGTAGGTACTGGGACGTCACTGGGGCTACAATAGTGAGGGAGGGGCTGGTCGCCATGTCGTGGTTGCACCAGGGTAACAGGGTAGGTACTGGGACGTCGCTGGGGCTACAATAGTGAGGGAGGGGCTGGTCGCCATGTCGTGGCTGCACCAGGGTAACAGGGTAGGTACTGGGACGTCACTGGGGCTACAACAGTGAGGGAGGGGCTGGTCGCCATGTCGTGGCTGCACCAGGGTAACAGGGTAGGTACTGGGACGTCACTGGGGCTACAATAGTGAGGGAGGGGCTGGTCGCCATGTCGTGGCTGCACCAGGGTAACAGGGTAGGTACTGGGACGTCACTGGGGCTACAATAGTGAGGGAGGGGCTGGTCGCCATGTCGTGGCTGCACCAGGGTAACAGGGTAGGTACTGGGACGTCACTGGGGCTACAATAGTGAGGGAGGGGCTGGTCGCCATGTCGTGGCTGCACCAGGGTAACAGGGTAGGTACTGGGACGTCACTGGGGCTACAACAGTGAGGGAGGGGCTGGTCGCCATGTCGTGGCTGCACCAGGGTAACAGGGTAGGTACTGAGACGTCACTGGGGCTACAATAGTGAGGGAGGGGCTGGTCGCCATGTCGTGGCTGCACCAGGGTAACAGGGTAGGTACTGGGACGTCACTGGGGCTACAATAGTGAGGGAGGGGCTGGTCGCCATGTCGTGGCTGCACCAGGGTAACAGGGTAGGTACTGGGACGTCACCGGGGCTACAATAGTGAGGGGGGGGCCTCCCTGGTGTAGTGGTTAGCGCACCAGACCGCAGATCAATAGGTCCTGGGTTCGAATCCGGGCTCGGGCACCTAATCTGGGGCATGTTTCATTCCTTCATCCTTCATCGTCTCGGGAGGTTTCTTGGCCCAATTTAGCCTGTATGTGCACAAAAGTGGCCTAAAACACCAACATTCCATTCCAATAGTGAGGGAGGGGCTGGGCGCCATGTCGTGGCTGCACCAGGGTGACAGGGTAGGTACTGGGACGTCACTGGAGCTACAATAGTGGGAGAGGGGCTGGTCGCCATGTCGTGGCTGCACCAGGGTGACAGGGTAGCTACTGGGACGTCACTGGGCTACAATAGTGAGGGAGGGGCTGGGCGCCATGTCGTGGCTGCACCAGGGTAACAGGGTGGGTATTGGGACGTCACTTGGGCTACAATAGTGAGGGAGGGGCTGGTAGCCATGTCGTGGCTGCACCAGGGTAACAGGGTAGGTACTGGGACGTCACTGGGGCTACAATAGTGAGGGGGGGGCCTCCCTGGTGTAGTGGTTAGCGCACTAGACCGCAGATCAATAGGTCCTGGGTTCGAATCCGGGTTCGGGCACCTAATCTGGGGCATGTTTCATTCCTTCATCCTTCATCGTCTCGGGAGGTTCCTTGGCCCAATTTAGCCTGTATGTGCACAAAAGTGGCCTAACACACCAACATTCCATTCCAATAGTGAGGGAGGGGCTGGGCGCCATGTCGTGGCTGCACCAGGGTGACAGGGTAGGTACTGGGACGTCACTGGGGCTACAATAGTGGGAGAGGGGCTGGTCGCCATGTCGTGGCTGCACCAGGGTGACAGGGTAGGTACTGGGACGTCACTGGGGCTACAATAGTGGGAGAGGGGCTGGTCGCCATGTCGTGGCTGCACCAGGGTGACAGGGTAGGTACTGGGACGTCACTGGGGCTACAATAGTGAGGGAGGGGCTGGTCGCCATGTCGTGGCTGCACCAGGGTAACAGGGTAGGTACTGGGACGTCATTGGGGCTACAATAGTGAGGGAGGGGCTGGTCGCCATGTCGTGGCTGCACCAGGGTAACAGGGTAGGTACTGGGACGTCATTGGGGCTACAATAGTGAGGGAGGGGCTGGTCGCCATGTCGTGGCTGCACCAGGGTAACAGGGTAGGTACTGGGACGTCACCGGGGCTACAACAGTGAGGGAGGGGCTGGTCGCCATGTCGTGGCT
This sequence comes from Arenicola marina, assembly GCA_964019135.1. Lineage (NCBI taxonomy): Eukaryota > Metazoa > Annelida > Polychaeta > Arenicolidae > Arenicola > Arenicola marina. The sequence continues at coordinate 40,657,432 of OZ025260.1, forward strand.
GCACCAGGGTAACAGGGTAGGTACTGGGACGTCACTGGGGCTACAATAGTGAGGGAGGGGCTGGTCGCCATGTCGTGGTTGCACCAGGGTAACAGGGTAGGTACTGGGACGTCGCTGGGGCTACAATAGTGAGGGAGGGGCTGGTCGCCATGTCGTGGCTGCACCAGGGTAACAGGGTAGGTACTGGGACGTCACTGGGGCTACAACAGTGAGGGAGGGGCTGGTCGCCATGTCGTGGCTGCACCAGGGTAACAGGGTAGGTACTGGGACGTCACTGGGGCTACAATAGTGAGGGAGGGGCTGGTCGCCATGTCGTGGCTGCACCAGGGTAACAGGGTAGGTACTGGGACGTCACTGGGGCTACAATAGTGAGGGAGGGGCTGGTCGCCATGTCGTGGCTGCACCAGGGTAACAGGGTAGGTACTGGGACGTCACTGGGGCTACAATAGTGAGGGAGGGGCTGGTCGCCATGTCGTGGCTGCACCAGGGTAACAGGGTAGGTACTGGGACGTCACTGGGGCTACAACAGTGAGGGAGGGGCTGGTCGCCATGTCGTGGCTGCACCAGGGTAACAGGGTAGGTACTGGGACGTCACTGGGGCTACAATAGTGAGGGAGGGGCTGGTCGCCATGTCGTGGCTGCACCAGGGTAACAGGGTAGGTACTGGGACGTCACTGGGGCTACAATAGTGAGGGAGGGGCTGGTCGCCATGTCGTGGCTGCACCAGGGTAACAGGGTAGGTACTGGGACGTCACCGGGGCTACAATAGTGAGGGGGGGGCCTCCCTGGTGTAGTGGTTAGCGCACCAGACCGCAGATCAATAGGTCCTGGGTTCGAATCCGGGCTCGGGCACCTAATCTGGGGCATGTTTCATTCCTTCATCCTTCATCGTCTCGGGAGGTTTCTTGGCCCAATTTAGCCTGTATGTGCACAAAAGTGGCCTAAAACACCAACATTCCATTCCAATAGTGAGGGAGGGGCTGGGCGCCATGTCGTGGCTGCACCAGGGTGACAGGGTAGGTACTGGGACGTCACTGGAGCTACAATAGTGGGAGAGGGGCTGGTCGCCATGTCGTGGCTGCACCAGGGTGACAGGGTAGCTACTGGGACGTCACTGGGCTACAATAGTGAGGGAGGGGCTGGGCGCCATGTCGTGGCTGCACCAGGGTAACAGGGTGGGTATTGGGACGTCACTTGGGCTACAATAGTGAGGGAGGGGCTGGTAGCCATGTCGTGGCTGCACCAGGGTAACAGGGTAGGTACTGGGACGTCACTGGGGCTACAATAGTGAGGGGGGGGCCTCCCTGGTGTAGTGGTTAGCGCACTAGACCGCAGATCAATAGGTCCTGGGTTCGAATCCGGGTTCGGGCACCTAATCTGGGGCATGTTTCATTCCTTCATCCTTCATCGTCTCGGGAGGTTCCTTGGCCCAATTTAGCCTGTATGTGCACAAAAGTGGCCTAACACACCAACATTCCATTCCAATAGTGAGGGAGGGGCTGGGCGCCATGTCGTGGCTGCACCAGGGTGACAGGGTAGGTACTGGGACGTCACTGGGGCTACAATAGTGGGAGAGGGGCTGGTCGCCATGTCGTGGCTGCACCAGGGTGACAGGGTAGGTACTGGGACGTCACTGGGGCTACAATAGTGGGAGAGGGGCTGGTCGCCATGTCGTGGCTGCACCAGGGTGACAGGGTAGGTACTGGGACGTCACTGGGGCTACAATAGTGGGAGAGGGGCTGGTCGCCATGTCGTGGCTGCACCAGGGTAACAGGGTAGGTACTGGGACGTCACTGGGGCTACAATAGTGGGAGAGGGGCTGGTCGCCATGTCGTGGCTGCACCAGGGTGACAGGGTAGGTACTGGGACGTCACTGGGGCTACAATAGTGGGAGAGGGGCTGGTCGCCATGTCGTGGCTGCACCAGGGTGACAGGGTAGGTACTGGGACGTCACTGGGGCTACAATAGTGAGGGAGGGGCTGGTCGCCATGTCGTGGCTGCACCAGGGTGACAGGGTAGGTACTGGGACGTCACTGGGGCTACAATAGTGAGGGAGGGGCTGGTCGCCATGTCGTGGCTGCACCAGGGTAACAGGGTAGGTACTGGGACGTCACTGGGGCTACAATAGTGAGGGAGGGGCTGGTCGCCATGTCGTGGCTGCACCAGGGTAACAGGGTAGGTACTGGGACGTCATTGGGGCTACAATAGTGAGGGAGGGGCTGGTCGCCATGTCGTGGCTGCACCAGGGTAACAGAGTAGGTACTGGGACGTCACTGGGGCTACAATAGTGAGGGAGGGGCTGGTCGCCATGTCGTGGCTGCACCAGGGTGACAGGATAGGTACTGGGACGTCACTGGGGCTACAATAGTGAGTGAGGGTCTGGTCGCCATGTCGTGGCTGCACCAGGGTAACATGGTGGGTATTGGGACGTCACTGGGACTACAATAGTGAGGGAGGGGCTGGTCGCCATGTCGTGGCTGCACCAGGGTAACAGGGTAGGTACTGGGACGTCACTGGGGCTACAATAGTGAGGGAGGGGCTGGTCGCCATGTCGTGGCTGCACCAGGGTAACAGGGTAGGTACTGGGACGTCACTGGGGCTACAATAGTGAGGGAGGGGCTGGTCGCCATGTCGTGGCTGCACCAGGGTAACAGGGTAGGTACTGGGACGTCACTGGGGCTACAATAGTGAGGGAGGGGCTGGTCGCCATGTCGTGGCTGCACCAGGGTAACAGGGTAGGTACTGGAACGTCACTGGGGCTACAATAGTGAGGGAGGGGCTGGTCGCCATGTCGTGGCCGCACCAGGGTAACAGGGTAGGTACTGGGACGTCACTGGGGCTACAATAGTGAGGGAGGGGCTGGTCGCCATGTCGTGGCTGCACCAGGGTAACAGGGTAGGTACTGGGACGTCACTGGGGCTACAATAGTGAGGGAGGGGCTGGTCGCCATGTCGTGGCTGCACCAGGGTAACAGGGTAGATACTGGGACGTCACTGGGGCTACATACAAGTTAGCGAATATGAAAAAGTTTCGCTCGCCCTATTTCACTCCTTCTCCATACAGTGAGGTGTCATCATCGCGAAGTAAGTTTCAATAAAAACACGGCGAGCGCACGAGGAGTTTTCGTTTCCATGGCAAGGCATTCATAGTGCTTCAGTTTCAAAAACAGCGTCGAAGTTCAGATAAACTTCTCAGAGCTGTGATGTCTATGGGCACCATACCCTGCTCGGGCGCTCGGTGGGGATAACGACTGGACTGTGAAACGTGAGCCTCAAAAATTGACGAGTTTGACGAGTCCATGTGGCCGGCCAGACGACCATTTTCGTCAGTGTCGGGCGGTTTACCGATGCGTAATGTGCGTAATCGGGTTACCGCCGGGATATACCGAGCTACCAAAGAAATGCGGCCAGTCTGACAGTGATTCTGTTGATTTTTTGTTCTGTCGGTTACGCTCTTCTGTAATGTTTATATTCCCAACCTCTTCTGCATGTCAAATAAGCATATTCTGTGTTGAATTTAAATCTTGAAAGCCTGTGGGCTTTTCGGAGAGAAGCATATTTGTTCACCGGAGCAGAAGTCGGTGGCCGGCTTTATATCCCTGCGCGCCTTCTTGTTCGCTGTTCGGTATTCTGTGTGATGTCGACCGCGACTCGCTAGGACGTCCGCGCGATAAAATAGTCCGCGCAGTTTTATTTTGCAATTGTTCTTTTACTAACTCAACGAGATATAAAACATATGCATCATAATTTTGAGATCCTTTTAGTCTTGATTGTAAAATGTAAAAAAAAATAAGATGGCGCATGTAAGTAGGCTGCTTTAGTCTGGACTGACTCTAGATATAACGATATATATATAACATATGCATGGTAATTTTGAGATACTGTTTAGGCTGCTTTCACCTGGGCTGATTTCAAGCATGTTGTGTTTTCAGGTGAAGTTCAATGCTGACAAGAAGGACAGCATGGCGTACTCGGACAAGATAATGCGGGTCAACTGTACGCCCTCATTGTGCCACTTCGGCGGCAAACCCTCCGACGGCTGGCTCTGTGTGACGGCCACAGGACTGGTGGGTGTGTTAGGGCTCTGTGTGACGGCGACAGGACTGGTGGGTGTGTTAGGGCTCTGTGTGACGGCCACAGGACTGGTGGGTGTGTTAGGGCTCTGTGTGACGGCGACAGGACTGGTGGGTGTGTTAGGGCTCTGTGTGACGGCACAGGACTGGTGGGTGTGTTAGGGCTCTGTGTGACGGCCACAGGACTGGTGGGTGTGTTAGGGCTCTGTGTGACGGCCACAGGACTGGTGGGGTGTGTTAGGGCTCTGTGTGACGGCCACAGGACTGGTGGGTGTGTTAGGGCTCTGTGTGACGGCCACAGGACTGGTGGGTGTGTTAGGGCTCTGTGTGACGGCCACAGGACTGGTGGGTGTGTTAGGGCTCTGTGTGACGGCCACAGGACTGGTGGGTGTGTTAGGGCTCTGTGTGACGGCCACAGGACTGGTGGGTGTGTTAGGGCTCTGTGTGACGGCCACAGGACTGGTGGGTGTGTTAGGGCTCTGTGTGACGGCCACAGGACTGGTGGGTGTGTTAGGGCTCTGTGTGACGGCCACAGGACTGGTGGGTGTGTAGGGCTCTGTGTGACGGCCACAGGACTGGTGGGTGTGTTAGGGCTCTGTGTGACGGCCACAGGACTGGTGGGTGTGTTAGGGCTCTGTGTGACGGCCACAGGACTGGTGGGTGTGTTAGGGCTCTGTGTGACGGCCACAGGACTGGTGGGTGTGTTAGGGCTCTGTGTGACGGCCACAGGACTGGTGGGTGTGTTAGGGCTCTGTGTGACGGCCACAGGACTGGTGGGTGTGTTAGGGCTCTGTGTGACGGCCACAGGACTGGTGGGTGTGTTAGGGCTCTGTGTGACGGCCACAGGACTGGTGGGTGTGTTAGGGCTCTGTGTGACGGCCACAGGACTGGTGGGTGTGTTAGGGCTCTGTGTGACGGCCACAGGACTGGTGGGTGTGTTAGGGCTCTGTGTGACGGCCACAGGACTGGTGGGTGTGTTAGGGCTCTGTGTGACGGCCACAGGACTGGTGGGTGTGTTAGGGCTCTGTGTGACGGCCACAGGACTGGTGGGTGTGTTAGGGCTCTGTGTGACGGCCACAGGACTGGTGGGTGTGTTAGGGCTCTGTGTGACGGCCACAGGACTGGTGGGTGTGTTAGGGCTCTGTGTGACGGCCACAGGACTGGTGGGTGTGTTAGGGCTCTGTGTGACGGCCACAGGACTGGTGGGTGTGTTAGGGCTCTGTGTGACGGCCACAGGACTGGTGGGTGTGTTAGGGCTCTGTGTGACGGCCACAGGACTGGTGGGTGTGTTAGGGCTCTGTGTGACGGCCACAGGACTGGTGGGTGTGTTAGGGCTCTGTGTGACGGCCACAGGACTGGTGGGTGTGTTAGGGCTCTGTGTGACGGCCACAGGACTGGTGGGTGTGTTAGGGCTCTGTGTGACGGCCACAGGACTGGTGGGTGTGTTAGGGCTCTGTGTGACGGCCACAGGACTGGTGGGTGTGTTAGGGCTCTGTGTGACGGCCACAGGACTGGTGGGTGTGTTAGGGCTCTGTGTGACGGCCACAGGACTGGTGGGTGTGTTAGGGCTCTGTGTGACGGCCACAGGACTGGTGGGTGTGTTAGGGCTCTGTGTGACGGCCACAGGACTGGTGGGTGTGTTAGGGCTCTGTGTGACGGCCACAGGACTGGTGGGTGTGTTAGGGCTCTGTGTGACGGCCACAGGACTGGTGGGTGTGTTAGGGCTCTGTGTGACGGCCACAGGACTGGTGGGTGTGTTAGGGCTCTGTGTGACGGCCACAGGACTGGTGGGTTGTGTTAGGGCTCTGTGTGACGGCCACAGGACTGGTGGGTGTGTTAGGGCTCTGTGTGACGGCCACAGGACTGGTGGGTGTGTTAGGGCTCTGTGTGACGGCCACAGGACTGGTGGGTGTGTTAGGGCTCTGTGTGACGGCCACAGGACTGGTGGGTGTGTTAGGGCTCTGTGTGACGGCCACAGGACTGGTGGGTGTGTTAGGGCTCTGTGTGACGGCCACAGGACTGGTGGGTGTGTTAGGGCTCTGTGTGACGGCCACAGGACTGGTGGGTGTGTTAGGGCTCTGTGTGACGGCCACAGGACTGGTGGGTGTGTTAGGGCTCTGTGTGACGGCCACAGGACTGGTGGGTGTGTTAGGCTCTGTGTGACGGCCACAGGACTGGTGGGTGTGTTAGGGCTCTGTGTGACGGCCACAGGACTGGTGGGTGTGTTAGGGCTCTGTGTGACGGCCACAGGACTGGTGGGTGTGTTAGGGCTCTGTGTGACGGCCGACAGGACTGGTGGGTGTGTTAGGGCTCTGTGTGACGGCCACAGGACTGGTGGGTGTGTTAGGGCTCTGTGTGACGGCCACAGGACTGGTGGGTGTGTTAGGGCTCTGTGTGACGGCCACAGGACTGGTGGGTGTGTTAGGGCTCTGTGTGACGGCCACAGGACTGGTGGGTGTGTTAGGGCTCTGTGTGACGGCCACAGGACTGGTGGGTGTGTTAGGGCTCTGTGTGACGGCCACAGGACTGGTGGGTGTGTTAGGGCTCTGTGTGACGGCCACAGGACTGGTGGGTGTGTTAGGGCTCTGTGTGACGGCCACAGGACTGGTGGGTGTGTTAGGGCTCTGTGTGACGGCCACAGGACTGGTGGGTGTGTTAGGGCTCTGTGTGACGGCCACAGGACTGGTGGGTGTGTTAGGGCTCTGTGTGACGGCCACAGGACTGGTGGGTGTGTTAGGGCTCTGTGTGACGGCCACAGGACTGGTGGGTGTGTTAGGGCTCTGTGTGACGGCCACAGGACTGGTGGGTGTGTTAGGGCTCTGTGTGACGGCCACAGGACTGGTGGGTGTGTTAGGGCTCTGTGTGACGGCCACAGGACTGGTGGGTGTGTTAGGGCTCTGTGTGACGGCCACAGGACTGGTGGGTGTGTTAGGGCTCTGTGTGACGGCCACAGGACTGGTGGGTGTGTTAGGGCTCTGTGTGACGGCCACAGGACTGGTGGGTGTGTTAGGGCTCTGTGTGACGGCCACAGGACTGGTGGGTGTGTTAGGGCTCTGTGTGACGGCCACAGGACTGGGTGGGTGTGTTAGGGCTCTGTGTGACGGCCACAGGACTGGTGGGTGTGTTAGGGCTCTGTGTGACGGCCACAGGACTGGTGGGTGTGTTAGGGCTCTGTGACGGTCCACAGGACTGGTGGGTGTGTTAGGGCTCTGTGTGACGGCCACAGGACTGGTGGGTGTGTTGGGGAACTACATGGCTCTGTGTGAAATCCATAACCGTGTCCTGTGTTGTAGGTGTGTGACTGACCGTGTCCTGTGTTGTAGGTGTGTGACTGACCGTGTCGTGTGTTGTAGGTGTGTGACTGACCGTGTCCTGTGTTGTAGGTGTGTGACTGACCGTGTCCTGTGTTGTAGTTGTGTGACTGACCGTGTCCTGTGTTGTAGTTGTGTGACTGACCGTGTCCTGTGTTGTAGGTGTGTGACTGACCGTGTCCTGTGTTGTAGGTGTGTGACTGACCGTGTCCTGTGTTGTAGGTGTGTGACTGACCGTGTCTGTGTTGTAGGTGTGTGACTGACCGTGTCGTGTGTTGTAGGTGTGTGACTGACCGTGTCGTGTGTGTAGGTGTGTGACTGACCGTGTCCTGTGTTGTAGGTGTGTGACTGACCGTGTCCTGTGTTGTAGGTGTTGTGACTGACCGTGTCCTGTGTTGTAGGTGTGTGACTGACCGTGTCGTGTGTTGTAGGTGTGTGACTGACCGTGTCGTGTGTTGTAGGTGTGTGGACTGACCGTGTCGTGTGTTGTAGGTGTGTGACTGACCATGTCCTGTGTTGTAGGTGTGTGACTGTCCTGTGTTATAGGTGTGTGACTGACCGTGTCGTGTGTTGTAGGTGTGTGACTGACCGTGTCGTGTGTTGTAGGTGTGTGACTGACCGTGTCCTGTGTTGTAGGTGTGTGACTGTCCTGTGTTATAGGTGTGTGACTGACCGTGTCCTGTGTTGTAGGTGTTTGACTGACCGTGTCCTGTGTTGTAGGTGTGTGACTGACCGTGTCCTGTGTTGTAGGTGTGTGACTGACCGTGTCCTGTGTTGTAGGTGTGTGACTGACCGTGTCCTGTGTTGTAGGTGTGTGACTGACCGTGTCCTGTGTTGTAGGTGTGTGACTGACCGTGTCGTGTGTTGTAGGTGTGTGACTGACCGTGTCCTGTGTTGTAGGTGTGTGACTGACCGTGTCCTGTGTTGTAGGTGTGTGACTGACCGTGTCCTGTGTTGTAGGTGTGTGACTGACCGTGTCCTGTGTTGTAGGTTGTGTGACTGACCGTGTCCTGTGTTGTAGGTGTGTGACTGACCGTGTCCTGTGTTGTAGGTGTGTGACTGACCGTGTCGTGTGTTGTAGGTGTGTGACTGACCGTGTCCTGTGTTGTAGGTGTGTGACTGACCGTGTCCTGTGATGTAGGTGTGTGACTGACCGTGTCCTGTGTTGTAGTTGTGTGACTGACCGTGTCGTGTGTTGTAGGTGTGTGACTGACCGTGTCCTGTGTTGTAGGTGTGTGACTGACCGTGTCCTGTGTTGTAGTGTGTGACTGACCGTGTCCTGTGTTGTAGGTGTGTGACTGACCGTGTCCTGTGTTGTAGGTGTGTGACTGACCGTGTCGTGTGTTGTAGGTGTGTGACTGACCGTGTCCTGTGTTGTAGGTGTGTGACTGACCGTGTCCTGTGTTGTAGGTGTGTGACTGACCGTGTCCTGTGTTGTAGGTGTGTGACTGACCCTGTCCTGTGTTGTAGGTGTGTGACTGACCGTGTTCTGTGTTGTAGGTGTGTGACTGACCGTGTCCGTGTGTTGTAGGTGTGTGACTGACCGTGTCCTGTGTTGTAGGTGTGTGACTGACCATGTCCTGTGTTGTAGGTGTGTGACTGTCCTGTGTTGTAGGTGTGTGACTGACCGTGTCCTGTGTTGTAGGTGTGTGACTGACCGTGTCCCGTGTTGTAGGTGTGTGACTGACCGTGTCCTGTGTTGTAGGTTGTGTGACTGACCGTGTCCTGTGTTGTAGTTGTGTGACTGACCGTGTCCTGTGTTGTAGGTGTGTGACTGACCGTGTCCTGTGTTGTAGGTGTGTGACTGACCGTGTCCTGTGTTGTAGGTGTGTGACTGACCGTGTCCTGTGTTGTAGGTGTGTGACTGACCGTGTCCTGTGTTGTAGGTGTGTGACTGACCGTGTCCTGTGTTGTAGGTGTGTGACTGACCGTGTCCTGTGTTGTAGGTGTGTGACTGTCCTGTGTTGTAGGTGTGTGACTGACCGTGTCCTGTGTTGTAGTTGTGTGACTGACCGTGTCCTGTGTTGTAGGTGTGTGACTGACCGTGTCCTGTGTTGTAGTTGTGTGACTGACCGTGTCATGTGTTGTAGGTGTGTGACTGACCGTGTCCTGTGTTGTAGTGTGTGACTGACCGTGTCCTGTGTTGTAGGTGTGTGACTGACCGTGTCCTGTGTTGTAGGTGTGTGACTGACCGTGTCCTGTGTTGTAGGTGTGTGACTGACCGTGTCCTGTGTTGTAGGTGTGTGACTGACCGTGTCCTGTGTTGTAGGTGTGTGACGTGTCCTGTGTTGTAGGTGTGTGACTGACCGTGTCCTGTGTTGTAGGTGTGTGACTGTCCTGTGTTGTAGGTGTGTGACTGACGTGTCCTGTGTTGTAGGTGTGTGACTGACCGTGTCCTGTGTTGTAGTTGTGTGACTGACCGTGTCCTGTGTTGTAGGTGTGTGACTGACCGTGTCCTGTGTTGTAGGTGTGTGACTGACCGTGTCCTGTGTTGTAGGTGTGTGACTGACCGTGTCGTGTGTTGTAGGTGTGTGACTGACCGTGTCCTGTGTTGTAGGTGTGTGTCGGGCTGCTGACCAGCAGTGAGGACACCGAACCCTGCAAGGTGCGCATGGAGAATCTGTCTGCGGTTCGAACCCGCATCGCCCTAGCGGACATCGCCTGCGACGCCAACGGCGACATCCTTATCGCGACAAGCGACGGCTCCGTGTCCTCGGCCCTGCTCTGCTTCAAGGTCACCTTGAGGCTGGAGGCCGGGGCGTGCGTGCTCCGCAGCAGCAACATGGCCAGCCTGTACGCCAACAGTCACCTGGAGAGCAAGGTACGCGAGTCGGCGACGGCGCGGGTGACGCACGTGCAGTTCATGAGCCGGGAGAGCGGGGAGGCGCTGCTGGTCGGGTCGGAGGAGGACGGGGGCAGCAGCTTCGTGGAGCTCTGGCACCTCACCAACGACATCATCAACCTGCACCGCCTCTACCAGAGCGTCGCAGACCCCGGACTCCATCTACTGCACGCAGAAGTGGGTCCTCGCCTCCAGCATCTCGCACGGCAGCGTCCCCATCTCCATAGCGACGCCTCGATTTCCGGTCGTCTCCGGCGGGGGGTCGGCCGGCGGCGGGGGGTCGGCCGGCGGGGGTTCGGCCGGCGGCGGCGGGGGGAGTGGCGGCGGTTCCCAGGACAGCCAGTCGGTGCTGTTCCAGTACATCGCCCTGGCCTACAAGGACGGGTCGCTGAAGCTGGTGAACCGCAACGCCTTCCAGCCCATGGCCACCACCAACCTGGACTACGGCATCTCCGACGGCGACGGCGGCGGCGAGAAGCGGCGCCGCCTGGTGGCGCACATCACCAGCATGCACCAGACGTTCTCGGGGTGCGGGTTGGTCGGGGTCGACCAGTACAACTCGCTCTACGTCATGAAGGTGGTGAACACGCGCGACCCGCTCACCCAGGTGCCCGTCCCCTTCCTGGTCGGCATCTTCGAGTACCTGCTGGCCAGCGGCTACGACTACTGGGACGTGCAGGCCGGCCTCAAGCCAGGTACGGTGTGCTCTCGCCTGTCTCTCGCCTGTCTCTCGCCTGTCTCTCGCCTGGCCAGCGGCTGTCTCCCGCCTGTCTCTCGCCTGTCTCTCGTCCGTCTCTCGTCCGTCTCTCGCCTGTCTCCCGCCTGTCTCCCGCCTGTCTCTCGCCTATGTCTCTCGCCTGTCTCTCGCCTGTCTCTCGCCTGGCCAGCGGCTACGACTACTGGGACGTGCAGGCCGGCCTCAAGCCAGGTACGGTGTACTCTCGCCTGTCTCTCGCCTGTCTCTCGCCTGTCTCTCGCCTGTCTCTCGCCTGTCTCCCGCCTGTCTCTCGCCTGTCTCTCGCCTGTCTCTCGCCTGTCTCTCGCCTGTCTCTCGCCTGTCTCTCGCCTGTCTCTCGCCTGTCTCCCGCCTGTCTCTTGCCTGTCTCGCCTGTCTCTCGCCTGTCTCCCGCCTGTCTCCCGCCTGTCTCTCGCCTGTCTCTCGCCTGCCTCTCGCCTGTCTCGCCTGTCTCTCGCCTGTCTCTCGCCTGTCTCTTGCCTGTCTCTTGCCTGTCTCCCGCCTGTCTCTCGCCTGTCTCTCGCCTGTCTCTCGCCTGGCCAGCGGCTACGACTACTGGGACGTGCAGGCCGGCCTCAAGCCAGGCACAACACTCACCGGCCCGTCTTACCTGTCTCTTGGAAGTCTCGCGCCTATCTCATCTATCCCTTGCCGGTCTCGTCAATATCTCGCCCTTGTCTCTCGCCGGTCTGTTGCCCATGTCACCTGTCTCTGACCTGTCTCCCGCCGATCCTGTCATTTATCTCTCGCCTATCTCACCTGTCTCACATGTCTATAGCTTATCTTACATATCTCTTGCCTGTCTCTCACTTGTCTGTTCTCTGTCTCAACTGTTTCTTATCTATTTCACTTCGCACCTCTTGCCCTTCGCACCCGTTTCACTTGTCTCATACCTGTTTCACCTGTCTCTCACCTGTCTCTTTCTTATCTGACCTGTTTCTTACCTGTATCACCTGTCTCACATGTCTGTAGCTTATCTTACATATCTCTTGCCTATCTCTCACGTGTCTGGCCCACAGCACCTGTCCCTTCCCCATCTCCCCTGTCCCTTTCCTATCTCCCCTGTCGCTTGCCCTTCTGTTTCACCTGCTTTCACTTGCTCTGATCCCTCCAAAGATTGCATTATGTGTCCCCTCTTACCTTTACATCTTTGTGTCTATGGCTGGCGCCGGTGCAGGTCTGGTGGAGATGGTGATCCAGAAACTGAGCGACAACTTCTGGAAGCAGCCGCCGATGGTGCAGGAGATGTACTACACGCGGTTCCTGGCGCTGCGGGCCGCCCTGTACCGCCAGAGTCCCGGCGCCCAGCACCGCGCCGCCGACTGCCACAGCCAGATGATGCTCCACAGCGTGGCCACGCTCCTCAAGGCCGTCCTCAGGCCCAAGGTCATCTCCGGCCAGGAAATGGTGCGTCCGCTGGGCAAGGAGGGGGGCTGGGGTGATGGGGTGGGGGGGCGTGGCCTAAGGTCATCTCCGGCCAGGAAATGGTGCGTTCCCTAGGGGAGGGGGTGGTGGGAGGGGAGGGGGGTGATAAGGGTGGAAGTCTGGGTGGACCGGAAGGTGATGCAGGGATCGGTGTTTGTGAGATAAGATAAGATAAGATAAAGTTTTATTTAACGTCGGTATATAAAAGTCAACAGTAAACATTAGCACAAGTGCTATTGACAGACAATGATAAAATGACATGGGTTGATGTGATAATGTACATATGATGATGAAAACATAACAACCATTATATCATCTATTTAAACCTTACCCGTTAGCTATGTTGCACAATGTGCACGAATTACAGTGCCGTGTAGAGATGAGCCGGTTAATAGTTGGTTGTATATATATATTTTTTTTTAAGGATTAGTTTATTTACTAAGACCATATATAATACATGCATAAAACACTGATCATATGCAACACAATGTTCCATGATAAAAAAAATAGTCATATTAATAGTGATAAAATATAAGTATACATAAACATATAATGCTAGAGGTGGCAAGTAATGTCATATATTAGTGTTCTCAGTATCTGTGCAGTCTTTAGAAGAAGCTTATTTTTACAGTTTAGATAAATAGACAGTCTCGTCTTTACCTTCAATAAAAAAACGTAGAGCTTTATTTAACATTCCATAATTTTTCACCGGAACCCGCTGAATAAACATCATGGTTGGTTGTATATAGGGCCATGTGGGGCCAGATTGACATTCGTAGATTTTTGTCGTATTGGTTTGTTAGCGCACTAGACGGCAGATCAATGGGTCCTGGGGGCCTCTCTGGTGTAGTGGTTAGCGCACTAGACCACAGATGAATAGGTCCTGGGGGCCTCTCTGGTGTAGTGGTTAGCGCGCTAGACCACAGATCAATGGGTCCTGGGAGCCTCTCTGGTGTAGTGGTTAGCGCACTAGACCGCAGATCAATAGGTCCTGGGGGCCCCTCTGGTGTAGTGGTTAGCGCACTAGACCGCAGATCAATGGGTCCTGGGAGCCTCTCTGGACTAGTGGTTAGCGCACTAGACCGCAGATCAATAGGTCCTGGGGGCCTCCCTGGTGTACTGGTTAGCGCACTAGGCCGCAGATCACTAGGTCCTGGGGGCCTCCCTGGTGTAGTGGTTAGCGCACTAGACCGCAGATCAATGGGTCCTGGGGGCCTCCCTGGTGTAGTGGCCAGCGCACTAGACCGCAGATCAATAGGTCCTGGGGGCCTCCCTGGTGTAGTGGTTAGCGCACTAGACCGCAGATGAATAGGTCCTGGGGGCCTCTCTGGTGTAGTGGTTAGCGCACTAGACCGCAGATCAATAGGTCCTGGGGGCCTCTCGGGACTAGTGGTTAGCGCACTAGACCACAGATCAATAGGTCCTGAGGGCCTCCCTGGTGTAGTGGCCAGCGCACTAGACCGCAGATCAATAGGTCCTGGGGGCCTCTCTGGTGTAGTGGTTAGCGCACTAGACCGCAGATCACTAGGTCCTGGGGGCCTCTCTGGTGCAGTGGTTAGCGCACTAGACCGCAATTCAATAGGTCCTGGGGGCCTCTCTGGTGTAGTGGTTAGCGCACTAGACCGCAGATCAATAGGTCCTGGGGGCCCCCCTGGTGTAGTGGTTAGCGCACTAGACCGCAGATCAATAGGTCCTAGGGGGCCTCCCTGGTGTAGTGGTCAGCGCACTAGACCGCAGATCACTAGGTCCTGGGGGCCTCTCTGGAGTAGTGGTTAGCGCACTAGACCGCAGATCACTAGGTTCTGGGGGGCTCTCTGGTGTAGTGGTTAGCGCACTAGACCGCAGATCACTAGGTCCTGGGGGCCGCTCTGGTGTAGTGGTTAGCGCACTGGACCGCAGGTCAATAGGTTCTGGGGGCCTCTCTGGTGTAGTGGTTAGCGCACTAGACCGCAGATCACTAGGTCCTGGGGGCCTCTCTGGAGTAGTGGTTAGCGCACTAGACCGCAGATCAATAGGTCCTGGGGGTCTCTCTGGAGTAGTGGTTAGCGCACTAGACCGCAGATCACTAGGTTCTGAGGGGCTCTCTGGTGTAGTGGTTAGCGCACTAGACCGCAGATCACTAGGTCCTGAGAGCCGCTCTGGTGTAGTGGTTAGCGCGCTAGACCGCAGATCAATAGGTCCTGGGGGCCTCTCTGGTGTAGTGGTTAGTGCACTAGACCGCAGATCAATAGTTCCTGGGGGCCTCCCTGGTGTAGTGGTTAGCGCGCTAGACCGCAGATCAATAGGTCCTGGGGGCCTCTCTGGTGTAGTGGTTAGCGCACTAGACCGCAGATCAATAGGTCCTGGGGGCCTCCCTGGTGTAGTGGTTAGCGCACTAGACCGCAGATCACTAGGTCTCGGGTTCGATTCCGGGCCCGGACACCTACTCTGAGGCCTGCTTCATCCAGTCATCCCTCATCGTGCAGTACATATTAACACAACAGAATATATATAAGGCTTGTGTTTGCTTTGCTTTCAGAATCCGGCCGAGCGCCTGAGCGCCACCTGTAGTAAGACTCCGGAGACGGACATCGGCAAGGTCATGAAGACGCTGTGTCTGGAGAAGAACCACTTCGTGGTGGACCTGACGACGCTACAGGCCCTGCAGCAGCTTATCCAATGGGTGGCTGACCTGGTCCTCTACCTGCTGGTGTCCCTGCCGGCCACCCAGGGCTACGGACCCGCCTTCCCCGGGTGCACCCTGCTCAGGGACGTGCCCGCCCTCGCCACCCTGCGCGAGCTCCTGCTCCTCATCCGCGTGTGGGGGTTGATCAACTCGGCGTGCCTGCCCCACCTCGCCACCACCGCGGCGGACTACGACTGCTTGGCTCAGATGTTTAAGCTGACGACGCGGCTATGGTTGCTAGGGCAGGAGGGCGGGATGGGCGAGTTCGATGAGTCGTTGCTGGATGACTGCTGCCTGCTGGCCAGCCACGTGCTCCTCCCCCCCGTCAGCCAGGGGTTGTTCGGGGACACCAGCTATGGAGCCTCTATTTTCGCCCAGCCCCAGCCCGTGCAGTACAACTTCGGCGAGCGCCCGGCCCACGCCAGCAAGTCCGCTGACACGTGTCTCTGGCTGCCCGAGGGCCGCCTCGCCGCCCGCCGCCAGGTGGACATCGTTCGCCAGGTGGCGCTGGGGCTGGCCCCGGCCGAGGCCGTCCGCCAGTGCTCGCGCTGCGACTGTGTCTCCCTTTTGCGGTCCGTGTCCAAGTCCAATGCGCTGAAAGCCTGGGAGATGCGCTTCGCCAAGATGTGTCCCTGCGGGGGTCACTGGAAACTGGGGTAGCCACCCCCCCACCCCCCTCCTGCCCCTCTCCACTGCCCCCCGACCCCCTCACTCGCCTTGCTACCCAGTGCCACCCCCTCCCCCCCTCCGCGTATCATCCACCCCCATTGCATACTGTATCACGTGACTTCCTGTGTATCACTGCCTGTCTCCCCTATAGAGGGCGTGCCACTCACTGACCAAGGACTGTCGAGTCAGATGCGTACCGCTGACCCGGCCTGGGTGTACACTCTCTAACGTTATAGTTCTACATGTGTCACAATAAACAGTCCTGTACAGATGTCGTTTTGTTGTTGGTCTGTCTGACGCCAAGTACATGGGGAAAAAACAACGCCTCAATGCACAGACACAAGGGTATTTCGGTTGGGGAAATATTGTAATTATCCATATATTAATCCTATAACACATGATAGTAATAAAGGTACCTTTTATGAAGTGACACTTTTCACTATTTCACAGTCGCAGGTTTGATTTTAAGATCGCCAGACGGATAAATGTGTTTTGGACAAATGAAGTGGCCTTGACCGTAGAGCGATTTTCCCACTAACGACCTTGACCTTTGTTTTAATCATTTGGTGGTATTTGACGACGATGTATCCAGTCAATCCAGGAAAAATAACCTTTTCTTCATAATGAGAGTAAGAAATACATAAATCCCTCAGATTCAACTTCATTCCTTTGTTTGCGCAGGAGGTGGTTGCTATATACAGGTGATGCTGATGGCATACTTCCCTTCAATCTCTCAATGTGTATATGGTGGTTGCTATATAGAGGTGATGCTGATGGCATACTTCTCTTCAATCTCAATGTGTATATGGTGGTTGCTATATAGAGGTGATGCTGATGGCATACTTCCCTTCAATCACAATGTGTATATGGTGGTTGCTATATAGAGGTGATGCTGATGGCATACTTCCCTTCAATCTCTCAATGTGTATATGGTGGTTGCTATATACCAGTGATGCTGATGGCATACTTCCCTTCAATCTCTCAATGTGTATATGGTGGTTGCTATATAGAGGTGATGCTGATGGCATACTTCTCTTCAATCTCAATGTGTATATGGTGGTTGCTATATAGAGGTGATGCTGATGGCATACTTCCCTTCAATCTCAATGTGTATATGGTGGTTGCTATATAGAGGTGATGCTGATGGCATACTTCTCTTCAATCTCAATGTGTATATGGTGGTTGCTATATAGAGGTGATGCTGATGGCATACTTCCCTTCAATCTCAATGTGTATATGGTGGTTGCTATATAGAGGTGATGCTGATGGCATACTTCCCTTCAATCTCTCAATGTGTATATGGTGGTTGCTATATACCAGTGATGCTGATGGCATACTTCCCTTCAATCTCTCAATGTGTATATGGTGGTTGCTATATAGAGGTGATGCTGATGGCATACTTCTCTTCAATCTCAATGTGTATATGGTGGTTGCTATATAGAGGTGATGCTGATGGCATACTTCTCTTCAATCTCAATGTGTATATGGTGGTTGCTATATAGAGGTGATGCTGATGGCATACTTCCCTTCAATCTCAATGTGTATATGGTGGTTGCTATATAGAGGTGATGCTGATGGCATACTTCCCTTCAATCTCAATGTGTATATGGTGGTTGCTATATAGAGGTGATGCTGATGGCATACTTCTCTTCAATCTCAATGTGTATATGGTGGTTGCTATATAGAGGTGATGCTGATGGCATACTTCCCTTCAATCTCAATGTGTATATGGTGGTTGCTATATAGAGGTGATGCTGATGGCATACTTCTCTTCAATCTCAATGTGTATATGGTGGTTGCTATATAGAGGTGATGCTGATGGCATACTTCTCTTCAATCTCAATGTGTATATGGTGGTTGCTATATAGAGGTGATGCTGATGGCATACTTCCCTTCAATCTCAATGTGTATATGGTGGTTGCTATATAGAGGTGATGCTGATGGCATACTTCTCTTCAATCTCAATGTGTATATGGTGGTTGCTATATAGAGGTGATGCTGATGGCATACTTCCCTTCAATCTCTCAATGTGTATATGGTGGTTGCTATATAGAGGTGATGCTGATGGCATACTTCTCTTCAATCTCAATGTGTATATGGTGGTTGCTATATAGAGGTGATGCTGATGGCATACTTCCCTTCAATCTCAATGTGTATATGGTGGTTGCTATATAGAGGTGATGCTGATGGCATACTTCTCTTCAATCTCAATGTGTATATGGTGGTTGCTATATAGAGGTGATGCTGATGGCATACTTCCCTTCAATCTCTCAATGTGTATATGGTGGTTGCTATATAGAGGTGATGCTGATGGCATACTTCTCTTCAATCTCAATGTGTATATGGTGGTTGCTATATAGAGGTGATGCTGATGGCATACTTCCCTTCAATCTCAATGTGTATATGGTGGTTGCTATATAGAGGTGATGCTGATGGCATACTTCCCTTCAATCTCTCAATGTGTATATGGTGGTTGCTATATAGAGGTGATGCTGATGGCATACTTCCCTTCAATCTCAATGTGTATATGGTGGTTGCTATATAGAGGTGATGCTGATGGCATACTTCCCTTCAATCTCAATGTGTATATGGTGGTTGCTATATAGAGGTGATGCTGATGGCATACTTCCCTTCAATCTCTCAATGTGTATATGGTGGTTGCTATATAGAGGTGATGCTGATGGCATACTTCCCTTCAATCTCAATGTGTATATGGTGGTTGCTATATAGAGGTGATGCTGATGGCATACTTCCCTTCAATCTCAATGTGTATATGGTGGTTGCTATATAGAGGTGATGCTGATGGCATACTTCCCTTCAATCTCAATGTGTATATGGTGGTTGCTATATAGAGGTGATGCTGATGGCATACTTCTCTTCAATCTCAATGTGTATATGGTGGTTGCTATATAGAGGTGATGCTGATGGCATACTTCCCTTCAATCTCAATGTGTATATGGTGGTTGCTATATAGAGGTGATGCTGATGGCATACTTCCCTTCAATCTCAATGTGTATATGGTGGTTGCTATATAGAGGTGATGCTGATGGCATACTTCTCTTCAATCTCAATGTGTATATGGTGGTTGCTATATAGAGGTGATGCTGATGGCATACTTCCCTTCAATCTCAATGTGTATATGGTGGTTGCTATATAGAGGTGATGCTGATGGCATACTTCCCTTCAATCTCTCAATGTGTATATGGTGGTTGCTATATAGAGGTGATGCTGATGGCATACTTCCCTTCAATCTCAATGTGTATATGGTGGTTGCTATATAGAGGTGATGCTGATGGCATACTTCCCTTCAATCTCAATGTGTATATGGTGGTTGCTATATAGAGGTGATGCTGATGGCATACTTCCCTTCAATCTCAATGTGTATATGGTGGTTGCTATATAGAGGTGATGCTGATGGCATACTTTCCTTCAATCTCAATGTGTATATGGTGGTTGCTATATAGAGGTGATGCTGATGGCATACGTCCCTTCAATCTCTCAATGTGTATATGGTGGTTGCTATATAGAGGTGATGCTGATGGCATACTTTCCTTCAATCTCTCAATGTGTATATGGTGGTTGCTATATAGAGGTGATGCTGATGGCATACTTCCCTTCAATCTCTCAATGTGTATATGGTGGTTGGTATATGCCGGTGATGCTGATGGCATACTTCCCTTCAATCTCAATGTGTATATGGTGGTTGCTATATAGAGGTGATGCTGATGGCATACTACCCTTCAATCTCAATGTGTATATGGTGGTTGCTATATAGAGGTGATGCTGATGGCATACTTCCCTTCAATCTCTCAATGTGTATATGGTGGTTGCTATATAGAGGTGATGCTGATGGCATACTTCTCTTCAATCTCATAATGTGTATATTGTGGTTGCTATATAGAGGTGATGCTGATGGCATACTTCCCTTCAATCTCAATGTGTATATGGTGGTTGCTATATAGAGGTGATGCTGATGGCATACTACCCTTCAATCTCAATGTGTATATGGTGGTTGCTATATAGAGGTGATGCTGATGGCATACTTCCCTTCAATCTCTCAATGTGTATATGGTGGTTGCTATATAGAGGTGATGCTGATGGCATACTTCCCTTCAATCTCTCAATGTGTATATGGTGGTTGGTATATGCCGGTGATGCTGATGGCATACTTCCCTTCAATCTCAATGTGTATATGGTGGTTGCTATATAGAGGTGATGCTGATGGCATACTACCCTTCAATCTCAATGTGTATATGGTGGTTGCTATATAGAGGTGATGCTGATGGCATACTTCCCTTCAATCTCTCAATGTGTATATGGTGGTTGCTATATAGAGGTGATGCTGATGGCATACTTCCCTTCAATCTCAATGTGTATATGGTGGTTGCTATATAGAGGTGATGCTGATGGCATACGTCCCTTCAATCTCTCAATGTGTATATGGTGGTTGCTATATAGAGGTGATGCTGATGGCATACTTTCCTTCAATCTCTCAATGTGTATATGGTGGTTGCTATATAGAGGTGATGCTGATGGCATACTTCCCTTCAATCTCTCAATGTGTACATGGTGGTTGGTATATGCCGGTGATGCTGATGGCATACTTCCCTTCAATCTCTCAATGTGTATATGGTGGTTGCTATATAGAGGTGATGCTGATGGCATACTTCCCTTCAATCTCTCAATGTGTATATGGTGGTTGGTATATGCCGGTGATGCTGATGGCATACTACCCTTCAATCTCAATGTGTATATGGTGGTTGCTATATAGAGGTGATGCTGATGGCATACTTCCCTTCAATCTCTCAATGTGTATATGGACGATATTTGTCCGAAACACAAGCCGGGTAGTTGATTAACGTATATGTTAATTAACCACCTTGTATATGTACCATTAGACGTTGTTTTACCGGTGTTTTTGTGTATACGGGTCTGGAATGGGGGTCCAGTATTCAGCGTCGAATGTCGATTTTTCATGACATTCCAAGTCGCTTTTTGGCTAAGTTCATGCAGTGTCGTTTTTTGCAAAAAAAGTAAATTTTTCGGATCCTCAGTGTCGGAGTTTGGCGGTCAATGTCGAATGTCGATTTTGCAAATATGTCTGTGTTGCGTGTCGCCATTTACTCCTTTCCAGACCCCTTGAATAAGTTGTATAGTTAAATCTCTTGTACCGCTTGTGTTTTACTGACTGCAGTCTGCTGCACTCCTGAGTCCCCTTGCCGACCATGGGACTGCAGTCTGCTGCACTCCTGAGTCCCCCTGCCGACCATGGGACTGCAGTCTGCTGCACTCCTGAGTCCCCCTGCCGACCATGGGACTGCAGTCTGCTGCACTCCTGAGTTCCCCTGCCGACCATGGGACTGCAGTCTGCTGCACTCCTGAGTCCCCCTGCCGACCATGGGACTGCAGTAACCCAGTGAGAAACGCGGGTGAAGTCGCAACGACAGAAGTAGGGATGCGAAGCTTTTTGGTAGCTGGAATCGGCAAGACATTAGCCAAAGTGACCACGCTTCATATAAACATTGTCATCTGACGTTGTAAGCCGACTGTCATGTCTTAACAAGGAAAAATTACAAAATAACAATTTTACAAAATTAAGCCTTCATTGCCCTGTTTTACCCCATATCTGGGGTCAGATTTTAAGGTCCTTGCTCAACGTGAAGCAATTCAAGCAGGGCTTAATGGACATCCGGGCGTCGCTAGTCTCGTTTGTTGAATAAATAAAGTTCGCCGCGTCCCCAGGACTTCAAGATCAAGTTACGCACATGTTGTTTGTCATGTAACATCAATTAATGGACTTATGACGTCATCCTATTGTCTAAACGGTATATTAAGTTTCAAGAATCTATTGTTTTGGTATTTGTGTTTTATTTCAAATCAACAATTCGACAACATGGTACATAAAAGTATATAACAGCCGTAAAGCGGGGTCACATCGAAATGTCTATACGTGGGAATATATTTTCGAATATATGTGTATCATCCCTGTGGAAGAGATAGAAATATATAACGAGGAATACATCAATATATCAGGGGGCTGTTGGGGGAAGTGGGGCTACATGCTGTAATGTTTCCACCTACAGTTTTGCTTTATTTTCAGGGGGCTGTGTTGGGCATGGACTCGGCTATTGATTAATGCATTCTGTAATTCTGAATCCACGTTTTTCCATTGTTGTGGGCGGCTGAAAGGTAATACATGTTATAATTTCTCCGTATTTATTATATCAGGGGACTATTGGGCATGTGCGTGGAAGGGGGGGGGGATTAATTGGGCTTGGAGGGCATGTGGGGGGGGGGGGGGCGGGGGGTTTGCTTCATTTCTGGGCCTGCGTATCCTGCTGGTATTTTGTATATATAGGTTAAAATCGCTGTTTAAAGCTACCTTATGGGGTCCTAGTGGTTACGAAGGATGTGGTTATCGGCTCCTCGTTGCCATGGGCTACAGCTTAAAGGCATGTTGATTGTTGAAGTCTCGTTCATGGAGGGTCATATGGGTTGACCGATACTAGATGGATTATTTTAAAGTCCTTATCTACTTGGCATAAGAAATTATTACGGCCCCATTTATCTTTAATAGAGCCTGTGGGTACTTCGTATTACGGGTACAAAAATGGTCATCTTTTATCTTGGTGTGTAGAGTGTTGTTAAAAATTGCCCAAGTTGGGGATATCCTGCCTTTAGCTTTAAGTTTTCGGGAGAGCCACTCGGAGTGTTTGTATAGGTTAAGTAGGTAGCTAATAACGTTTGAGGGTGCCTGGGCATGTTCGATTTGGTTAAAGCCGAAACATATCGTAAAATCATTCAGCGGATTTCTAGTGCGCAGGAGTTTCTTGAAAACACTTCAAAAAGGGCTTTTGATTCTTTAAAGTGACAGCATTTGATGAAGCAGTGATAGATAGATTCTACCATGTCATCACAGAACGGGCAATTGGGGCTATCTATGATTTTGCACTGGTGCGGGTATTTATTGCAGTTTAACGTTTGATGGCATAATTTCCATTGAAAATCCGCTAATTGGCGGTTCAAAGACTTCCTGTAAATATCTCCGAAGATTAAATCCGGGTCTAACGTTGTGTGAAACACCCTTTCCCAATTCAATACACCTGGTGGAACCGCGCATTCGGGAAAAGTGTTGTTATACAGTGTCCGTAGCGTGAATTTGTAATCTTCAAGAGGTTGGTCATCCTCTTCCGAGAAGAAGCACGGTCTATTCTGTGGTCCTTGATACCTGCGGTCCAAGGCTGATAACCAAAATTTGGGAATCGCCTTCAGGAGCCCGCGGCCCATTGACGCGATATGACCAAAAGTGGTTAAAGCGTCCTGAATAACCAACCAATCAGGAGCCCGCGTTGCGCCGCCGCCCCCCGCCTAGAAACTTCCAAGCGGGGCACTGCGCCCACCTCGCGGAGCCCCAGGAGGGACTCCGTCCCATAGGTGGGACACCTTAACGATACCGGATTTCAAGTATTCTGGATAGAAGAAACAGTTGCCGTTGGGTCGCTTAATTAATGGGCTTAAAAATAGCGGCTGGTTTAATATGTCATGATATACCGAAGTAGCCATGTGCTTTTTAATTTTCAAATCATGCCATGCCTTAAGTACTTCCTTGTAATACATTGGTATATTTTCGACATTTTTCTTCTGTAGGTTATATTGTAACGTTAGGATATCTACCCCCAGAGAGACATCTCTGTATTGGCCTATAAGGTGACTGGCTAAGATTTGCCAGTCCTCTTCCGGCGCTACCATTAATTGAGACCCAAAGATTACGCGCTGGCATCTTATTTTGCGTTTGATATCAACTAAGTTTTGTCCCCCGTAGCGTTGTTCGCTGTATGAAATTTCTTTGGCCACCTGATGCTTGTTTCCGCTCCAGAAAAAGCTTAGCATTGCCGTCTTTAATTCCTTACCTGCCCATTCCGGTAAGGGGATTATGTAAGTAAAGTACCAGATGCTGGAACATGCGAGGCAGTTTAGAATGGTTACTTTGCCTTGAAAGCTGAGCTTTCTAAATTTCCATAGATTTAATATGGTTTTGAATTTTTTAATTCTTGGTTGCCAATGGCTGACGTCCGTATTGATATTCCCGAAATGAAATCCCAAGATCTTTACCGAGTCTGAGGACCATTTTAGATCTAGGGGGCGGTCTTGTCTCTCTCTCAAAGATCCCACCCATAACCCCTCTGTTTTCTCCGTATTGATCTTGGCTGCAGAAGCCTCCTCATACACTCTGCAGATGGAGAATATAGTTTCGATTGATTCCACGTTAGAAGTAAGGACTGTGGCATCATCCGCATATTGTTTTATTTTTGCTATTCTGCCGAAGGGGAGGGGGATGCCAACAATGAGGGGTTCTTTTCGAATAGCTATGGCAAAAATCTCTGCCGTTGACGTGTATAAAAGAGGGCTGAGTGGGCACCTCTTGCCTGGTACCCCTTTCAAGCTGGAAAAAGTCTGATGCGTGGCCATTGTTTAGTACCGCGCTGAAAATCCCCGTGTACATTATCTGTATCCATTTAACAAAATGTGACCCGAAGCCAAAGCATCTTAACGTTCTAAACAGAAAATTCCAGTCGACCCTGTCGAAAGCCTTCATCTGGTCGAGGCAGACGAGGGCTCCCGGCACGTTATTGTTATTACAATAACTAATGTTTTAGCCAGCTGATAATATGGCTGCGAGCAGGTGAAAGTAAACAACATCGGCAGGGCACTCGAGAGTGAAATAACCTGGTAAGAGACCATGTGCGACTCCTCAAAACTACCCTAGGATATATCTAAACGTGGAAGGAATCATAAACCAGACCGAAAGCTCCCATCGTTTTCAAGAACTGCTTTATTATAACATTTTAAAGTTCCTGGTGGACTGGTTTCAAGCGCAGGCCGCAGGCCGGCGGTGGCTGACATGCCAGTCACCGCTTAGGGACCGTTTCAATGAGAAAAAAAAAAATCAGAGAAACGACGGCGTCACAGCAGTGGTGCTACCACGTACTCCGAGTAAGGGCGAGGATAAGCGACAGCGGACACTTTCCGGCTGCTTTGAACAACTGACATCGCTCCCTGAAATTGGTCAGCCGCACACAATGGCAGAAAACCCCGTAACAGAAACTGGGGAAATGATGCTCACCCTGAACTCCATTCTGGATAAGGTTTCCTGCCTGCCAACTATGCAGCAGGAAATAAAAGACATGAGAAAAGATATTGAAGACTTGACGGCTGCGGCCTCTTTTGACAGCCAAAAGATGAAGGAAATACAGGAGGAAAATCGGGAGATGCGGGAGCGGATAAGGACGCTCGAGAAGAGAGACCCTCTGCAGAAGACCACCGCCATTGAGGAACAGATAGCGAAACTGAAGCGGGACTTAATAACTCTGGAATCCTACAGCAGGAAAGAAAACCTCATTTTTCACGGCATCAATGAAACAATATCAGGGCAAGAAGACTGTCACCTAATCATACAGGATCTCATCAAAAGCAAATTGAACTTGCCTGAGATGAAGCTCCAGAGGTGTCACCGTTTAGGCCCGAAACCAGGACCCTCCACATCCCAAGACAGACATCGCCCAATCATTGCGCGCTTCGTCTTTTTCACGGATCGGGAAGTAGTTAGGAAGGAGTTCGGCTGTCCCCACCGTACCCCCCACGCCACCCCACGCCACCCCACGCCCCGCTCCACCCCCACCCCATGCTTGGTAGAAAGGGGTGGGGGTACCCCACGCACCACCCTACCCCACGCCCCCGCCTCCCGCGTCCCGTCGATCATGAACCAACTGCCCTCTCCCCCCCTCCCCCCCCCCCTCCCTCCCCCTTCCGCCATCTGCCCCGTGGGTGGATAATCGCAGTAAATGAGCCAGCGATCAATCACTCTATTGTCCCCGTCAGCTCTCAAGCTCGCGTTATAATAAGAGTCGCTTCACTGCGTGTTATAATAACTTGTTCAGTGGATGCTTTAAAACTCATAAAAATAAATTATAAAACAGTCGTTGCGTTGAATTTAATGACTTGTGTCATGGATGAATAATGTCTAGTGGTGATTTAAATGGAAGTAGGAAGATCACCCCCCCCCCCCCCTCCCTCCCCCTTCCGCCATCTGCCCCGTGGGTGGATAATCGCAGTAAATGAGCCAGCGATCAATCACTCTATTGTCCCCGTCAGCTCTCAAGCTCGCGTTATAATAAGAGTCGCTTCACTGCGTGTTATAATAATTTGTTCACGGATTCATGCAATACAGTCTGTGAATTGTTTGATTGATATTAAAGGTCACAGAAAAGGGGCAGTGGACGCTTTAAAACTCATAAAAATAAATTAAAAAACAGTCGTTACGTTGAATTTAATGACTTGTGTCATGGATGAATAATGTCTAGTGGTGATTTAAATGGAAGTAGGAAGGCTGTTTTTGGTGACATTAATTCTTGTCACGGATTCATATTAAAGGTCACAGAAAAGGGGCAGTGGACGCTTTAAAACTCATAAAAATAGCAATTTTTGGTGACATTAATTCTTGTATGCGAACGACAGATGTTTCGTTGTCTTTGTCTTGATACGTGTTGTCGGGTAGATTTGAAGCGTCAATTATTTATTTTTCGTCTTTTTTTTTCTTTCTTTTTTAAATGCATGCTTTAAAACTCCTAAAAAAATCAGTGAGTCGACCCCGCGGGCGTGGGAGCGAACGAGTCAGTAAGGAGGCGGAGTTTCACGGGTATGTGACTTCACCTGTGGCGCTTATCGATTTTTTCTTCAAGCCCCTCAACACCGGGGCCTGCGGGGCGTCACGCCCTAGCGATTTTCGAAAGTTGAGCGAGCGGGCGAGCGAGCGAGCGAGCGAGAGAGGGGGCATGGGGGCGGAGCGTAAGGAAAGCGGGAGAAAGAAGCGAGTTCATACGGTCAATGTCTTTTAGGTTTTTTTTATTTTTAAACTACAACACACACACATGAATAGCTTTACAACACTTATCTATCGTAGTCAAAAACTTAGTATCAAGCACAAAAACCTATACATTTCATTATTCACAATTTAAACCATGGGTAAATAGGACTTACACGCGCCTTGAATGAAACGCGGAGACTGCCGGCGAGTGATATGCGAAAAGTGAACAGAACGGAAATTATGAATATAGTTATGGAAGGTCGCGCCACCTGGTGGTTGCGGGAAGCACTACAACTTTCGATTCGGCTCGTAAATGATAGCAGAAACCCCGCTTAAAAGTACGTATTCTCGCATTGTTGGCAGACACCGTGTTTCATCTCTATAAATTATATCCAGGTATCACCATTATCAACAAGTGCTATATATTAAATGCACAATTGTCCCTGATATTCCTGTAAATTGATGTACAGAAGGTCTAAGCGCAATACTGGGCGATAATATGATCTCGTAGCCATGTAAACAATGGCCAGAGCGGGTGCAGTAAAACTTCCAATGTAACATGATAGCAATAATTCGCGTACCTGCTTGCAATTTGACAATAAATTCTTTAAGTTGGCTTTTTGTCGAGAACATTACTTGACACTATTATACTATAGGCCATATTTGCTGTTTGTCAGTTAGTCTGCTATAACTGTATGGGAACCTGTGTCAGTCCAAGGGTGGGTGGAGAGAGGGAGACTTATGCAGAATTATGTTGACAATGAAGGGCAATACAAAGAGACATTATGGTATTGCAAACCAATGTGGGATGTTTCGGTGTAAGATGATTTGGCCTAAGATCTGTTTCGGTCTGGCAGTTTTGCTAGGTACCATTTTTGCCCAAGTGTAAGTAAAGCGTATGTAATTTATAAGCTACGTTGAAGTGCCGAGGCTAATGGCTAAACATTGTGTGGCCTGCTATTTGGTTATTTCTGTTTAAAGAGTGTTAAGCAATTCAACAAAATGTAACATGCCTGCTATAATGTTATTTTTGTTCAAAAAGGTGCTAAGCCAATTAAGTTCTGTTGAATTGCTTAAAGGATCGAGTGTTAAGCTGATTGTATTTAGCTAGAGCTGGGCAGCATAATATCTACTGTAGACAGCTTGTAGCAATTATCATATACAAGAATGCTAAGTTTTGTCATATTATACTTGACTGAAACATCTACCCTTGCTAACTTATCTGGCCAAAACATATGTCCTAGACCGGATCATCCTAGACCGAAACATCTGCTAGCCGTAATATCTGTCCACTACTCTGAACAGAAGGGGCCATATTATACTGGATGTTATGATAGCCCAGCAGTCAGTGCATAGGTGTTTAAATTCCACCTGTAAAAAGTGCTTGATGCATACAGGATGAAAGATACCATGTATTTCTTTGGCAAGCTTATATGGCTTCCTGGGGAGGATATAACCTGTTATTTTGACCTTACTGTGGAAAACTTTTCTAAACCAACCAAACCTGCTCTATAGCAGATGCACTATTTAAAGGGGTACATATAGATTATATTGTTGAAATTATATGATCGATGCATCACAGATATATGTATAGGGTAGAAAGAATATGTTTGCTGGACTATCACATAATAATGTTAGTCCTGATATATGGCTCTCATAAGGTACATGCTGGTACTTGCGTCAGGTATCAGAGGTCAACACATACCAGCCATTTATACTAATACTGATGCTTATACCAGTACCTATTATTTATTCTAGATTATATAATTTTCAAAGCCTACATATATATGTATATGATTTTTAAGCTTTAGAGCTAATCAATGATTAGTTATTAGATTCCAGATGTAATTACTTTTCATGTAAATGAATATTGCTTCCTCGCCATAATCTTTAGTATATAACTTCCTGAAAATTGTTTAATACTGTTCACTTAGAGACTTAGATCATACCACATTAGCCATGTGTATGTCTTATATATGTCATGCAATATTACATATTATAGTATTATCAGTGTTACCATAAATCTATATATGACCATAACATAAGTTATTGATATGGGTAAGGGCTATGTTTAATGTTTTAACAACATTAATTGCTGTCACTTTCATATGTGCAGTATAATTTTAAGTAATAGTAGTAATGTCTAATTGAGGTTAGGACTACTGTTAATATACATGTACTCTAAAATATTTGTAAAAACTTCCTATGCATCATATCTGTAATCATTTATTCACTATAAATAACTGGTTTATCTTGATGACCATTAACAGATGATTTTATAACATGGACTAAAGTAAATAAAGTACCAATTAATGGGGTTTTAAAGCATGGGTCAAGCAATGGGTTAAGCAAGTCCAGCCATTTAATTTATGTTATGTAACAGGTATATTTATGGTTGGATAACCATTAACTACTGATTTGTTACATACAATGTAAACTTAAATGAATTACCAATTTTCTGTGGGTTAATGCAGACCAAAACCATACTTTTGAACTGAGTATAAGCCACTGCATGCACTCCTCCTTGAAATAGTCAATAATTATCAATATTAGGCTCTTCATAACTATACTCATACATTAAGGCTGCGAGTATATTAGTTACTTACATACAGTAACAGCATACATGGTGCAATAGGGCTAGTCCTATACCATATTGATCTGGCAAGTACATCATGCACCTGTAGCTGATTGTCTCCTGCATGCCCCCCCCCCCCCCCCCACCGCCGCCTCATTAAATTTCCTCATAAAGTTAGTGACTGCATGTAAAAGACATACATCCTGGACCAGGAGCCTTCACTTTCTCCGGATGCACATACACCCTACCCTGATCCATATGGTCCCTCAGACAATGCAGAGCCAATCAAGTCGGCGAGGGAATTAAGCCAGCCGACATGATAATCCTGTCTGGCCTTGTTTATACAACTAGTGTAACAAAGCCCAGGTGTTGCTTTGTTCCTGGGCATTGGTCTAAAGCTGGTAATGTCGGCATTAGTGTCATTGTATAGGGCGGGTGGGGGATAAAAGCTGGCAGTGGTCAGATATAGCTTAGGATTGGATTTTTAAGAGGAGAGGGCAGCAGCTATGACACAGAAGTAGACTTTTAAAGTACATCCTTCAAGCAACTTAGCTTAAGGCACATGGCAGTATTCCTTTTAGAATACAAAAAAACTACATTTCTTTCTATTATTATCAATATATATTATTATCATTATTACACTATATTTGCAATATCTGTGATGATGAAATGAATCCTTTTCGAAGATACTAAATGAAATAAACATTTCAGTTGACCACTAATGACAGAACTAATTAAATTAAGTTCCTGTATCTGCTTAAAATGCCAATTTATTTCAACTGGATGTCCATCAGGCCAACTGGTATTGAACAAAAGTTTTGCTGCATAAAATCAAGGATAGTGTAACCCCATCCTTGACATAATGGGAGGTATTTAAGGATGTTTATGTAGGTTTCACTTTTAGAAGTGCAGTCTTGATTATATTCCGTTGTGCGTCAATTTTTGCATTCTTACAAGCAAGTCTTGTACAAGACTCCAGGGGCGCGCACACCAATATTTATATATACATGTACATAACATGTTGATTTGTATTTTGTATTGTGGCGTTTTTATTCATATGGAACTGGTAACATCACCAGCAACAATCCAATGCTGTCCTATGTTTATCAGCTAGCGGCTTAGCAATTACAGAACGATCAATGCCAAGCATTCAATTGGTATAATTGCTTAAAGCAATTGATCTGTTGATCAAAGTTATTGATAACATTGTTTGTCATCGTCATGAATACATACGAGCTCGGATCAAAGCTGTCTATGAAAGAATGTGTTAATATTACGTAGAGTTATCACGCCTTAGTATATAACGTGAATGAATTTTGTAAGTGAATAGCGCTGTATTAACCATAGATATCTAAATGGGTCCTGTATTGCATGTGGTAGTATAAACATAGTTTGATGGTTTATTCCTTCAAAGATTTTTGTTACTGCTATATCTCATTAGCGTCTTTATTATTGCAGTGGAAAAAGCGGCGATTAGATCATGCCCAAGGAAGGCCTATCCGATAGGCAGTGGAGAGAACGCCTGCATGCCTTTGCTTCGGGTAGTTTTGCCTTTGGTCGTGGGCAGAAACCCAAGCAGGGTTCGCGCTGGGCCAAGACGCTGGACGCCATCGAGACATGCCCGCAGCACGGCAGCGTGGCTGCGTATGACTCCTTCGGCAAGGCGGTGGAATGCCGGTGCGGCTATCACCAACAGCCAGTAGGTTATAACTTCCATGGATTATTATTTTGGAGTTTTGATTTTGATCTGTTGTATATATACCATGATATATAGACTTCAATATATTGATTGTATTGACTAACGAATTACTAGTCATTTTATGTGTTAAGGGGTTATATGCCATACACCGTATACAATAACTTATCATATTGATCGGTGACATTCTACACAATTATAGCATTGAAAGTGTTGTATTATATCTCAAATACATGTAGTATTGGTTTGAAATATGTTACGTCAGAATGTGACCCATATTTGCAGATAAGTGCTGGTGCTGCGGCTGCTGCAGTGACGGCGACGCATGGGACTGCTAAAGCTAAAAGCCAGGTACATTAATATTCGTCATTATGTGTTAAGAAGAAACGCTCAACATTTTCTTTTTATATGAGGTAGCATTTGAAAAATATTCGTTTACTACAATATAATTTAGCTAGCTATAGCAATGACAGATTAAAAGATCAGTGTATGTCCATGTAAGCCTCATTGTTTTTTTCTGGTAACTACATTCCATCCAGGCGGTACCAGTGGCTCGCCCGCCTACCAAGGCGCCGGTAGCCCCAGACCCTACTCTTTGTGCTTCAGCAACAGTTGTCAGGGTAATTATGCCATGGGATTATCCAGTAATCATTATATTAGTCTTAATTTATGATGGTGACGATCAAGCTTGATGACGTCCACGGGATTTACCCGCAAACAAGTTTGTTTTATTGTTAACATATGGCGCATGCGCATCATATTATACTGTGGTTGATTTTACTATGAGAGTGAACTGTAAGTAGGAGATTGATATGCAAGCAGGGATTGTGAAAAATACTAGAATACTAATATCTTGTGTTGACGGCGACAAAATCATTGAAATTAATTTTAAACCTAAAGTATCTCGTATGTTATAAATGTCCTTGCAGCCTGATCCCATCGAGACAACTGCAGTTAAGCGGCAGGCGTCGGACTACAGCTCCCGGCTACCACAGGGGTGGTTGAAGGACATAGCCGAGTTCGACCAAGGTTGGCTGGGGCGCGCTCTCTTTGCGTCTAAGGGAACGCTGGCCCAGACACTGGTGAACTGGAACTATCCGCCTGCCGTACGCCATAGCAGCAAGCCGAAGCTGGACAATTACTTCAGCCGCCGGCTGTTCCTGTGGATGCCGCGGAGGATGTGGCAAGTGGCCCTCACATGTCCTTCCTGCGGCCCGTCTCAGCAGCTGCGGTCGAAGGGTGTGTACCGGAAGGTCCGCTTAGTCCTAGATACAAGCGACATGTACTATCTAGCTGCGGAGTACATGGACTGTCGCCGCTGTGCGGGCAGCTACATCGCCTGGGACGACAGGATCCTCCAGCAGCTGGCCGACGGCGTCAGAGCGCGCTTCCCGGCGGTCCTGACACGAAAGTACGCCTGTGACCAGGCAGTGCTCTCCCTCCTCCGCGGCCGAACCCTTGGGAACAGCCCCACCGCCATGCGGAATGGCATTGAGGAACTGCACGGCGACGCCTACTTGGGAAAGGTGACACAGTACCTGAACGACTGTCGTCGCTACCAGCTGTGCCAGGAGGAGTTCCGTCTGCCCGCTCCGGTGTTCCAGGCCGTTCCCCAGCTGGTGCCCTTCCGCTCAGCCAAGTGGTTCTTGGCGGCATACGTGCGGGATGTCTGGTCAAGGCTCCCTGCTCTCAAAGCGGCCATCACATCGGTCTTCGGAACCATTTTGAAGATAGATTCCACAAAGAAAGTCCTGAAGAAGCTGCAGGGAGCCAGTGCCAGCACCGCCAGCTGGGTCACCAACGTGGCCAACGAGAAGGGCCAAGTCCTCATGGCGGTGGTCACCTCGTCGGAAGGGGAAGAGGCGCTGCAGCCCATGGTGGATGGCCTGATGGACCGGTATGAGCGGGCGGGACAGGCGCCACCGACCATCCTTTATACCGACCGAGACTGCTGCTCGACGGAAGGAGGGTCCCGGCTCAAGAAGCTCTTCAGCCGCTGGGCTGACATGGACGTGCGCCTGGACATCTGGCATTTCATGCGGCGTCTGGCTTTGGGTGTGACATCTGAGTCGCATCCATTGTTTGGCACGTTCATGCAACGCCTCAGCGGCTGCATCTTCGAGTGGGACACGGCGGACTATGCTCTCCTTGTGGCCGCCAAGAGGAGTCAGTTGGAGCAGGCCGGCGTGGAGCAGCCTTCTGACACCGCTGTCCGCAAGGCCATCACCAAGGACGAGCTTTCGACTCACTGCCGGCGACGCACGCGCAGCGCGGACGTCATCACGGCAGCCATCGAAGCTCTCCTACTGGCATTGACTGGCCCAACCGAGTCGCAGGGGGTACCTCTGTTGAAAGAAGAGATGGCGACGATCTGGCAGGAGCAGCGACAGCATATCCCCTGCCTCTGTGACCCGGAGGGCGCGAACCTCTACACGGTGGTGGGTGAGCTGAGGAAGGGTGACGTCCGCCTTCCTGTCCTGCGCTGCGGCCGCGGCACGACCTCCCTGGAGAGCTTCCATCTCCACCTGGCCAGGTTCATACCCGGGACCTCGGCGGGAGCGGTGAACTTTCAGGCCTACCTGCTGGAGGGCCTCACCAGGTGGAATGAGGCCAGAGGTCAAGCCGCGGAGCAGGCTACACAGCCAGTGCGGTCCTTCGACGTGCGGCTGCGGCATGCTACGAATCGGCTCTGCGCTACGCTGGGGATGCCGCCTGTCCTGCCCACGTTTCAGCTACCCATGGCCTACACCGGGGAGCTGATCGGTGTGGAATACCTCTACCGGCAGACTGGAGAGGCGTTCCCCAGCGAGACAATTGACAGCGTCATCGACGAAGGCTTCGTCGACGTTGATGACGACACAGCCGATGACCAGGACATCATGGGGCTCGGAGCAGACCTGCCGCCTGCCGGCGTCCCCGGCGGTCCGGACGACGAGGAACCCGTGGTCAGTCACGCTTTATTCCTTGCAAATCACTTATTATGCGACCGTCAATCGATCGGTAATGATGGCCTATGATGACCTAGTATGCAATACCCAGTGTAACCTCGTTTAGTTTAGCGTAACTAATTTAGCTGTTTGCTTTGGAGTCATAATGAAAACATTTGTTTTAAGCATTTCTTTAAGCCCTCCTTTTCATTAGCGGGAGCAAGTAAATTAAAGCAGCATTTGTTATTTTCCCACAGAAGGATGAGGCTCTTCAGAATGCCGATGAGTGTCTGGACGCCATTGGCATCCCGGGCTGGGACCGTGTGGATCGGCTGGCGGAGGCTCTGCTGGGGTTGACCGGACTGGCCGTCTCCAACAGGGAGGCTGCCAACATTCAGCAGTTGTACTCGGCCCTGTCTGAGTACGACAAAAAGCCCCTGACCTTCAAGGCGCGTCCCCTGCCGCAGTCACTCGGTCGCTTTGCCCGGAGCAAGGGCACCCATCGCTCCGGTCACGTGGTGGTGGACGTCATGAAGAAGTACGTATTGAAAAGCGCAGCAAATAGGATGTAACGAAACCCTTGTTATTTATTTTCGTCGCAAAGTTGTAACGATAAAAGTAATTTTTCTATTATTACTTCTATTGTTGTTTTAAATGAACTAATTGTTGGTGCCACCCACAGGGCGTTCCTGTCCGGAGGTGCCGCCGCCGCCTCACCCTCCAAGAGTCGCCTGGTGGAGGTTCTGTGTGTCCGTCTGTGCGACACCATCACCCAGCCACGGCGTGACATCGGCCCCACCGGACGAACTGTCTACACGTCCCGGTGGCGGCAGCTGTTAGAGGCCTACAACCGCGTGAGATCGCGCTTGTTCTACAGTCAGAGGCTCCTGGAGGGTACAAACCTTGTTTTGTACCCCCTGAACGAGACGACAATCTCTCTCTGGTACAAGAACGCAGAACGCCGGAGAGAGATCGTGTCTCTCCTTCAGGGCCTCTCACTGCCTCAGGAGGAGATGTGTACCCCCCAGCCCCTCCTTCATCCTGCGGAGAAGCCGGAATCACACGAGGCCTTGCCCCAGCCCCACATCATCATGGATGTCGTGACCGACACCAGCGGTACAGCGCGTGTTCGCCGCCCTGCCGCCAGGTGGAGCTGCACCGCCACCACGTCCAGCCCCATGGACGCTGGGCTTCCAGCCTCTGCCGGGGCGCCCCACTCCTCGTCAGCCACCACATCGGGTAGCGGTTCCCGCGAGGCGGACGAGACCACCGAGCACGTGGTCATCCAAGAAGGCCCTCTGTCGCGAACCACAGACTGGCGCCGGCGACAAGAGTTCCTCGCCCAGGGCTTGCGGCCCGGGGAGGCCCGCCTCGGTCCTCTGAAAATCCGCAAGGCCCGGACCTGCAGCAGTTGCCATCAGCTCACCAGGTCGGCCGGCCACTCGCAGTTTAAGGGCCGCATCTACTGCCCTTATGTTGCCGGCCAGATTGGCAAGGACGAGTGGCTGGCCCAACGGCGGACGGAACACCGGCTAAAACAGCAGGCCAAGACCATGCCGCATGCAGCCACCTGAAGACCGTCCCTGATCCGATGGCAACGGGCGTACCGCCCACCCCCTCACTCCCCTCACTCCCCACCCCCTCACTCCCCACCCCAAAAGACTCTCGGTTGGAACTTTTTGTAAAACATAATGAAGTCTTTTGACAAAACAGTAATGAAGTAATCTTCTGTATTAAGTCTACCTGAATGTTGTCTCTCTGTCTAGTCTACGGTTTTTATATTATTAGTTTTTAAATTAATTAACTACAACGGAAAGGTGTTTACACCGCTATATATATAGCAGCTAAAGACGGAGGCGTGATGCCCCAGATCGGATCTGGCCCTGCGGTGGGACCGTCAAAACACCTTGTCGTTTGTAAATTATTGTTCTTATTGTACAGATATGAGCTGAAATAATATCTTTTGCTGCTATCGGTAATTATCGTATAAGCTGTTGACCATTTCCCTCTTACCCTTCTCTTCGTGATATGTACTCTATTCAAGACTAAAATTTGCCAAACACATTAGGAAGCGTATCACAGTTCTGAGTGTGCCAATCCCTACCAGGGGGCGGGGGGGGGAAATTATGGCTAATTCAAATAACACGTCTGAGGCAGCATGGGAGGTGGGAGGGAAGGGGAGGGGAAGGGGGGGGGGCTGGTATCCTGGGTCTGCCAATCTTTACCGGCTGGGGCTGGGAAAGCTGTTATTATAGTAAAGTCAATTAACACGTCTGAAGCAGCATGGGGGGAGGGGGTGGGGAGGGGGGGGGGGGGTTCCGGCTGGTCCTCTGTTGTGCAAGCTGACTCGGGCTCACTAAGAGGTCCGACTTTTCGGATATAAAGGGCGCGTACCTTGGTCAGTGATCCAGAAGTCTCAGAATCATCGTGACAGCTTGGTGCTTTAGGAGTTAACGCACAACGGATACAGACATAGGAATCATCATCGCCTCGGATACCACACTTCGTCTACTCGTCTACTGCGATTTGGCCACGTGTAAGGTAAGATATGTACTTTTATCGAGGTATTTCAACTACTTTTTGAAAAACATATACGTATATTCTTGGGAAGGTATGTCTTTTGCCACTTCCTGGTAGCTCTCCCTTTTCCCCACGTTTCTCCCTCTCTTTTACCCCCTTTCTTTCCCCCCTTTTGCCCCTTCGTAGAGAAGATTAGGCCCCAGCTTCCGAGCTGTTTGGAGACCAATACTCTCGATAGATTCGTAGCGTGGAGTAACCTAGACATCTGAAATGTAAGTAGAAGAGAGAGTATTCTCCGCAGACATCTGAGTCAAGTGACTGCCACACCGCTCTCATGGGTTGTTGAATAAAGTATTCCAAATGCTTGAGATTAGCATAGGCACGAATTGGTTTCCCTAGTGAGTCAAACATCTCAATTTTCCCCGATGACATTTTATAGAAAGCCAACCAGTGTCTTCCTGGTTGATTGGATCTATCTGTATTCACGATATAGCCACCAGGTGGAAGGTCAACGTGAAACTGATCGGCGGCCAAGACGGCGAATTGTCTCCATCTCCAACACGAATCCCTTTCTAGGGCTGTTTGTAATTGAGACGTATTCATGAGTGTAGAAATACGTTTCGACTGGCATCCACGTGAAGCACTCGAGGAAATTCTCCAATGATCAACACATCGGTGTTTTCAGGGAGCGCCGACTCAAAGTGGCCTTGAATTTTCAGTGATCCCGCTTGCTGTCGGGGGAAGTTCTGTGGGTCGTAAACAGCTTGAAGGGGAAGATGGAAAATACTGTATCCCGCCGGGTAGTCTCTTCTCGGAATAAGGGCAGGGGATGTGTCATCTGACATATACAGGGTGCGGTATCCCTGGAGATATTGCTTTTGTGCGAAGTTAGTGTTTAACGTACGAAAGGATGTTGGGTCATCGTTGACTGTCACAGTCAGTTGCTACAATTGTTGATGGATACAGTTGAAGGGATTCTGTTGGTAATCACCGTTGTAAGCAACCGATTTCACCAAGGCAATGGTAATTTTCTGAGGTACTCTTCCTTGAAAGATGTCTTCGAAGGCGAATGAATTCTCTCCCCGTAATAGAGAATATCTTTTAGAATCCCTTTTCAAATAGGGATACTTGGCAGTGATTGTCTGCAACACGTCTGCATGTGCTTCAATAATTTGAAGGACTACATTGACCTTGCATATGTGGAAAATGACGTCTGTGAGTTGCAGTCGGTAACCTTCATCCGTCTCGGGAGTCATGAGATAGAAATCAGGTTTGTTAAGCCACAATCGTAGTCCCATATCAACGTTATCCAACAAATATTTTTCTTGCTGGAAAAAGTCGACTCTTAGTTGCCCGAGGAGTTCCACCCACCTCCCTTGTTGGAACAGAGCGTAGCGCTGTGTTAATCCTCCGTTGGTGGATAAAGGACTGGCTTCATCCATATACGCGGAAGTATCGAGAAAGAAGCCTTCGGATTGCAACTTGCCATTCGCTTGGTCAGCATTAGCGTGAAGCAAAGTATCCAAATATGCTTCGTGTGCAAAATTTACTCCCGTCTGTGTGATTTTGTTTCCTTGTAAGCTGACATCCACTTGTTGAAACAGACTTTGGAAGATCAAGTTGATGGGAGTCGCCAGCTTGCCCACGGCCAAAGCTTGACCGTTTTTATCCACAATTCTCGCTTTCAAGGAAAGAAAGGAGTTCTTCAGATCTATGTATTGACCCTGACTCGCCGCTATGACGAATTCAATGGGAGCTCCCTCCGTTACTTGAGTGAGAGGACGATATTCTATGTATTTTTTCTTTTCCACAAGCGATTCTGTAGGGGGTAGACGAAAGACATCAAGACAAGATGTAAAACTCTCTCCGCTTGTTTCCATTTCTTCACCGCTCATATCGTAAATATATCTCTAGTAGGTGTGGAGTGACTCTTTCGACGTGAAGTTTTCTTGACGGGTCTCTTCTTCTTTTTTGCTGCAACGACCTTTTTCTTCCAAAAAAAACCAACGTTGGCCGGCCTTTGTGTACACACCGATTTCTCGGCGCCGTGTCGAGCCGTGGATTGGGTGGCTGGGCCAGGCTCATCATACTCATGGTACCGATCAATAAAATCCTACTGTCAGCAGCGTCCCCCCCGGGTAGGTGCACAAATTTGACTGTGCCCCAGGGCGATGAACTACTTCACACCCCTTGAACCTTTCCATCCACCCCCCCCCCCGCCATCCCGCCCCCCCCCCCGCCTTTAACTCCATCCCCCCCCGCCCTGGGTCCACCTGCCTCCCTCTCCTACCAAGGCTGACGTCACATATTAACAACACCCCCACCGCCAAAAAAAGGACCCACACCCCTCCGCCCGCCCCCCCCCCCCCCCCCCACCACAAGCACATACATACCACACAGGCCATGACTTCAGACAGTCATAATATCCCCCTCCCACGTCAGGCCTTGCACTATCCCCCCACCCCCCCTACACTCCCTCCTCCTTGCTCTTAAACCAGCCATAACTGCGTGAGCCCCGTGGCATCGAAGCTGTCTAGTCTCTGCACGGCTTATACACCAATCCATACAGATCTTCAGGTCCCCGCTCAGCTATTTTAAGATCTATTCGATCTGTTGCTAGGCAACGGCCGAAAAATTAAGTGGCGCGATTTGCTTTCTGCCCGTCGCCGCCGAGCTATCTATCCTTCACAAAATGGCGCCGCCGCGCGGGCCAGCGAAACATGATATATTACACTCCATGATTATATCATTAGGGGAAGGGAGCCTCTCATTTAAATACGCTCAAGGCTATTTCAATATATGTGTGGGGTGTCACTTGGCTGCAGGGAAACTTCATGAAAATATCCGAGACTGATAAATAGCAATGGATATTTCGACACATACAAGATAACCGCCCGTATATGTTTTTTGGAGTATAAGCCTTGCACGACGGAATCATATTGTCTATTAATGCATCGTTTTTTGAGCTTCAACATTCAAAAACGCCACTATGTTTTTAAGTGATGGCGCACATATACGATATTTGTGTCCGTTGATGAAGCATTGTTGTTTGTGAAGATGGTTTTGCGCTGCAAAGGTACTTTTACAAAATTCAACCCATTCCACAAGTACGAACTATTCATTACTCAAAATTATACCAGAGAAAGTTTTCAAAATAACAGGTTATTTAAATATGCAATATATTTAACTGATCAATCTCATACCTCTAACATTGCACTATTCGTAAGCACAGTTATTCTGACCAAACTACGATGTTACAGCCACAAGTTACCCATAGAGAAGCTCCGGGCTACGACGCCTCGACCAGAGAGATATTGCAATTACTGTTTACAATAAAATGTAAGAGTCCTGAGGGACGAGTATCATTTCCTGACTGTTTTCCAGCAATTTCGTGACCTTCGTCGCGCATGCGGTATAAATGTCCACGCTCAGAATGTAAATAGACGCCTGTTCTGTATACTCTTCAACGCCATCTGTTATCTGCAATGTAGCAGCTTATGTTAATCATGCTTTCAAGATGATGGACACCGGCACTACCATTTAAATTAGTTTACATTGTGTACAATGGGCCTAAGGCCTTTTATGTAGAATAAACTTACTATCATCGTGAAAGGATTCTATATCACTGCCACGATCAGAATCCTGTGCGCCAGGTAAACGTTTGCGAGTGTTACTTGTGGCGCCGGGTAGATGTTGCCAATAGCGATGAGCTGATAATGACAAAACTTCCCTCATCACCAATGACGATGAGTGCACAATGATCCCCTCACCCCTAAGGTGCAAGGGTCTCCTATGACGCTAAAGCAAAGTGTCTCCTACGACGCTAAAGAAATAGAGCGGAAAGCTCTCCATTAACAGTGACGATGGACGGGTTTTGCACAAAAAGCATCTGCGATTACGATGAACCAATAATGCATAATACCCTTCACCAAAGACGAGACGATAATGCATCACCTAAGAAAACGAACCAATTATGGAAGCAAAAGCACCATCATCAAGGACAATGAATGCATTAGGCATCTCCAATGACGATGAATGGATTAAAAAAAAGAGCTCTCCATCACCCATGGCTAGTGGCTACGACAAGATACCTCCGAAGCTTATCAAGCTGGGAGCTGCCATCCTGTGTGAGCCATTAAGGTATGTGTTAAATATGACGATTAATTGTAATACGTTTCCAAAAGAACTAAAATACGCTGAAGTCACACCAATTTTCAAGAAGAAGGACAACTTAAATAAGGAAAACTACAGACCAGTAAGTGTTCTTCCCTGTATCTCCAAGATATATGAAAAAATATTGTGTGACCAGCTTATGTCCTTTATGGAACCCAGGTTATCACCCAGACTATCTGGGTTTAGAAAGGGACACAGTTGTCAAAGCCTACTGATGCGCTTAGTTGAAGACTCCAAAAATGCACTAGATAATAATCAAGTTATGGGAGCTATACTAATGGATCTCTCAAAAGCATTCGATTGTCTTCCACACAGATTATTGATTACCAAGATGAACGCTTATGGCATAAGTAAACAATCATGTACGCTAGTTGCAAGCTATCTTACGAACCGCGAACAGAGGGTAAAACTAGGACATAATCGGAGCGAGTGGCTTACCCTCAAGAAAGGAGCACCACAGGGATCTGTTTTTGGTCCACATCTGTATAAAGTATTTACGAATGACCTGCTTGTATCCACCGCACGGGGAACCGATAAGTATAATTATGCTGATGATAATACTATGGCGGCTCAAGGTAAGGAGTTTAAGAAGGTTAAAGTAACTCTAGAGAAGGCGTTATCGGAAATAACAACGTGGTTCGTCGACAATTACATGAAAGCGAACCCAAGTAAGTACCAGGCAATCGTGTTTGAAAAGAGAAACGAATTAAGTCAGCACAGATCGTTTTCGATTTCTGGAACAGAACTGGCAGCACAACAGGAAGTAACACTACTAGGTATTCAACTGGACGCTAGGTTAACTTTCGGCAACCATATATCAAGTTTATGCAAGAAGGCTGGAAAAAGTCTCAATGTTTTAGCTAGAGTTTCTAAATTAATGGATGTTGATAGCAAACTTACGTTATTTCATGCTTTTATTCTTTCACATTTTAATTATTGTCCCGTTGTATGGCATTTTTGTGATATGAAAAATATGCGTAAGATTGAAAAGATACAGGAGCGGGCATTGAGGTATATGTTTAATGACTTTAGATCAGAATACACAGAGTTGAGGAAGAGAGCGGGTAGACCATTGCTATATGTTGAACGATTGCGCTGCATATCATTAGAAGTTTACAAGAGTATCAACAAG
Organism: Arenicola marina; assembly: GCA_964019135.1. Classification (NCBI taxonomy): domain Eukaryota; kingdom Metazoa; phylum Annelida; class Polychaeta; family Arenicolidae; genus Arenicola; species Arenicola marina. The sequence goes on from OZ025260.1 coordinate 40,699,039, forward strand.
ATTGGGCCTAGTTATCTTCATGACATGTATAACGTGAAGGAAAACAATTACATTTTAAAAAATGGGCCAAATATATGTATGCCACGCGTTAAGACAACAGCTTATGGCCATAATTCATTGAAGTATCAAGGTAGCAAGCTATGGAACATGCTCAACAAGGAAACGAAGTTAGCCAAATCTGCCAAGGAATTTAAAACAACGCTGTCAACCTCGGATGTGTTCTTGTGTCACTGTAATTCGTGCACATTATGTAACATAGCTAATGGGTAAGGTTTTATGAGATGCAAAGGTTGTTATATTGTCATTGTCATATGTATATATATCTCATCCGCTCATGTCATTTTATCATTGTCGGTCAATAGCACGTGTGCTAATGTTTATTGTTGACTTTTACATACCGACGTTAAATAAAACTTTATCTTATCTTATCTTATCTTATGGCGATAAATGCATAATGCAGAGCTCTCCAGTACCAAGGACAATGAATGCATTATACAAAGAGCTCTCCAACACAAGGACAAGGGATGCATCATGCAAAGAGTGCTCCAACACCAAGGATAATGGATGCGTTTTACAAAGAGCTCTCCAACACCATGGACAATGAATGCATTATACAAGAACTCTCTAACACCTAGTCCCATATAAGACAGTTGTTGCTCCGCACAACAGTCTCATATCCGTAGGCAGGAACTGTGGATGGAAGATTTGTTTGTTTGGACGACTAAGTGTTCTTAATGGTACGATCCATCAAACCATCGTCATTTTGTACTATGATACCTAAACTTCATATTTACCGCAAAACCCACATACATATGAACTAACTAAGTAATCGCATTACTATCAAGTCCGTTGAGATGAGACTTTCTTGTCGTTTATCGCGTCATTTCGTATTTGGTCACTCTTCACCAGCGGTTTTCGCCAGGTGGCGTTTCGCTTATTGCAAGGAGCTGTCCATCACCAAGGACGATGAAAATGCATTATGCAAGGAGCTCTCCATCACCAAGGACGATGAAAATGCATTATGCAAGGAGCTCTCCATCACCAAGGATGATGAAAATGCATTATGCAAGGAGCTGTCCATCACCAAAGAGAATGAAATGCATTATGCAAGGAGCTCTCCATCACCAAGGACGATGAATATAGTATGCAAAGCAGTACGTTTTCGACAGAGCATCGGCTTGTCAGAAGGTAAACGATCCCCAATTCCGGGCTTTGAATGAAATAAGTCCTGATATGTTTGAGTTAGAAATGTCGAAGAAAACCTTGAAATTGGACATACCAGTACAAAATGCACTGTTTATTCTCCAGAGAGCCAAACAACGTATGCTACAATTTTATTTTGACTTTCTGCGTGCCAAGGTAGATTATCGCAAATTTGAGTTACTAGAAACGGACACGGATAGCTTGTATCTGGCATTGTCTGAACCGAAACTGGAAGATGTATTTCTTCCCGAAGAAAAAGAAGAAATAATGAATGATCTATATCACCACTGTAACACTAAACGTTTCACCGCGGAAAATTACTTTTTCCCAAGGCAATGTTGCAAGAGCCACGAACAATATGATGCTAGAACGCCAGGTCTCTTCAAGACGGAATTTAGTAATGGCAGAACATTTTTAGGTCTATCGTCTAAATCTTATCTGGTGGTGGGTAAAGATGAATCTACTAAATTATCCAGCAAAGGTCTTCAAAAGCGATGGATTACTAATCCACAGGAAATATTTCGTGACGTAATTGAAAATAAAACTACTCGGTCAGTTACCAACAGGGGATTTTTAGTAAAAAATAACAAGATCCTTACTTATACACAAGAGCGAGCGGGGTTTTCGTACATGTACGTAAAGAGACAGGTACAGGGCGATGGAATACACACCGTGCCTTTAGACATTACTCTTTGCCCCTATGACGAAGAGGGGGAAAAGAAAGAAGTGTAAGGAAAAGTGACTTATAAGTGGGATGTATTGTGCAGGATCAATATAGATTATTAACTTTTTTCTTTTCTGTATATGTATATATATATATATATATATATGTGTGATTATATATAACTTTCCATGTTCGCTCGCATGTTGGCTAAGTTATCTATTATGAATGTGACGATGTAATATGTGTAAAATGACTAGTATGCCACTCTTGAATATTTCCTTGCGGCTGTCTGGACGCTATATATAACGAAACGACGGTATTTGCCTATATATATATTGTATTATGTATTACATGACCATAATAAATGCTTTCTATATTGGAATCAAGTGTATTTCATTACATCCCACAATCAACGAAACGCTATAATATCGTAACAGTTATATTTATTCACGAATGATCTTTAGACCATTGCTCAAATGCATCAGTCAACCAACTGAAATCTTGTGCCGGTGGAAGTTCTTGAGAGGGTGGAAGTTCTTGAGAGGGTGGAAGTTCTTCACGGGTTGGGACGACATTTAACTGACAAGGGGGCGGGGCGACTTGTACCGTCTCGCGTCCAATCAGTTTCAGGACTCTGTCGATGGCCGCCGCGTTGTCAGCTACAGCTCGCCACGCTTGAGAAGTTAATTTTACTCGACGGCCTGATGGTAAAGAGATGTATATCAGAAAGTCATTTTTGGTATTTCTTTCAATCTCCGCAAAATGATCTTCGCCTAAAGGCAACTTTATACGATGAAACTTAACCTCCATGCTGTCCATGACGCTCCAAACTGCTGTCACATGCGTTATTTTCGATCGTTTTATAACTAACCAATTACGTCGCTTCCATTTGTGCTGACATCTGCGATATTTACCATTGTTTCATAACGATGACTCATCTCGAACCTCCTAGAAGCACGCTCACAGAGTGATGTCAGTTCTATAATTAGCACATGGTGACTCATCCTTTGATTGTCGCGACAACAGATTACAGCTGACGTCAGTATTATAAATAACTTATAGCCAACTGAGCCTTTGACGCGCTCAGTCTCCTCCACCTGTCACATTTTGAAAATGGGTATGCTGTGGAGTCAAAGTACTGAAGAAACTTTTCAATCCCACGCTCAATGGGAGGAAGGTGTTAAAATGACAAATTCATTGAAAGTTTACCAATGCATCATACAAAGTTTTTTAGCAGACAACGTGTGGCATGATGGACGACGCGATGTATTAAGTTTATTTACCCATGATGTGTGTGAATCTTTGAAACGGAAAGGACGCATGCGCGTTGCCAGTCAAATTCAAGAGCACTATATATACGTGTTGCGATCGCAAAACGATTAGCATCATGATGAGTGAACAAATCGTCTTACTGTGGAAACCATACTCTACCTATTTCCTCGCTGGTCCTTCCAAGTGTGGAAAGACTCAATGGATACAAAGATTTATACATCATAAGAATAAGATGTTTCAAGATCCCTCACCCAGTAAAGTTATTTATTTTTACGGAGTTTGGCAACATATTTTTGAACAGATGGAACGTGACGGTATCATATTTGTTAAAGGCTTACCGACGATGAAAGAAGTGGATACTTATGGAGATGGAGAACATACGCTGTTGGTGATTGATGATCTTTATCTAGAAGCGGCGGCTTCCACTCTCGTCAGCAACTTATTTACACGCGAATCGCACCACAGAAAGCTAAGCGTCGTCTTAGTGAGTCAAAATCTATTTCACGCGGGACGCTATTCCAGAACTATACAACTGAATACAGAGTATTTAGTATTATTCAAAAGCCCACGTGACGCCAATCAGATTCAGTATCTGGCAAGGCAGTTATATCCACATCACGTACAGGCTTTCATGAGTGCCTACCAGGATGCAACGTCTGTGATGCATGGGTATTTAGTGGTGGACGCTACCGTTAACGCTTTGGACGACTACCGATTGCGGTCGCGTGTGTTTCCTGGTGAAGACATGTGGATCTACTCCTATAAATAGCGCGTCTCCTGCGTTGTTTCGGCAGACAACTGTGGAAATGTCCAACAAAGTGAAGGAAGAGAGCGATTTTCTCAACTTAGTAGCCAAGACAGATCCCCAACAAAGACTAGCACTCCTTTCAACAGCTACATCCAACCAAGTTCTTGTTTTGCGTGAAATCATTATAAATATTTTACGTGGTCGTTTCGCACTGTCAGCTGAACAGATTCAAGCGCTGAATCCATTCAAACGCTTTTTACGACTTTTATCTCAACCATCACCAACGTTGTCAGCCTCCAGGACTCTATTGAGACGACATAGTAAACATATTCAGATACTTCTTCAGACGGTGTGGTCTCACTTGCATCCACTGCTACGCGATGAAGAAAGCTGTTCTGGTTCCCATTGAGAAATACGACCGATGGCTGAAACTCATACAACAAGAGACGCCACAACCCGTGGGAGAAATCTCTCCTCGACATGACGTCACTGTTATCCGTGCCGCTTCCCCTACTCCCAGCGAGGACAAAATGGCACATAATCTGAATGTAGCAGTTATCGTGAGTGCGTTACCGAAAAATTGTCAACATAAAATGAAATCCTTATTGGATTTGATAGAATCTAGCATAAAATGGAATGAACGAGGGGAAGTGCACATTCGAGATAGGTTCATCCCCGGAAGCCACATCGTCGATCTTTTGAAAGACGTCTGCCGCCAATCGTCACGGTTTACCCCGAGAGGAGCGAATGAATTTATCAGCTTCTGCGGGAAAGGAATGTCCCCTTAAGTTTCATCACCAACACACAACGACTTCGGGGATTGAGAGCTGAGGAGCATCCCCCTTCGCAGTGGATAACATTATAAACGATGGAAGAGGTTTTGTCTCGCATATACTTTGATCCTAACCACCCCGCAGCCTTCAGCGGTCCATCGCGATTGTACAATACATTGAGAGCGGAAGGTTTACAAGTGACGCGTTCACAAATCCGTCAATTTCTACGAAGTCAACAAGTGTACACTCTCCACCGTCCCATCAGGAAATCATCACATGAACGTCAAGTGGTGGTGGGGGGCTTAGGCTACCAATGGGATGCAGATTTGGCGGATATGGTAAAATACAAGGACAGTAACGACAAGTACATCTATATTCTAGTAGCCATCGACATCTTGTCCAGATACGCATATACACGAGCTCTCCCATCAAAGAAAGGAACAGATGTAGCGGCAGCTTTTCAAGATATTTTTCAACACGCGCAAGCCCCCTCCCATCTTCGCACGGATAAAGGACAAGAATTCAAAGCCAAGACGGTGCAGCGTGTGTTGAGAAATCATGAGTGTAAACATTTTGTCAGCCATTCCGTTACCAAAGCCAATTACGCTGAACGTTTCATTAAAACGTTGAAAGGACATATTACTCGTTATTTCTTTCACAAACAATCGCACCGATGGATCGATGTACTGCAACCCATGACGGAGAGTTACAACGCCTCCTTTCATCGATCCATACAAATGTCACCGCGAGAGGTCAATACGGATAATGAAGTAGAGGTGTGGCAGAGAGTTTATCATCCCGCTATCCCTCGTCCACTTCGTTCATCGGTATTCATATTCCCCATTGGCAGTCATGTACGCGTATCTTACATCAGAGGGATATTTTCCAGGGAATACGATGAAAAATGGTCAGGAGAAGTCTTTAAAGTTCACAGTCGACAAATGCGGGAAGGAATTCCTTCCTATGAGATTGAAGATCTTACCGGCGAACACATCGTAGGTTCTTTTCGACAAAATGAACTGCAACGAGTCAAGTATGACCCCGAGGGATTATTTCACGTGGAAAAGATCTTAAAAAGAAGACGACGCGGTCGCCGTCAAGAAGTATTGGTTCGCTTCCGCGGTTGGCCGTCAAAATTTGATACGTGGATGGACGCACGACAAGTCGAAAAAGTATAAACCAAGTAGCAGTATATATAAATAGTTGTAAAAGTGTGATATAGACAGTAGTTGTAACCGACCGTCACACACACACGTCGCACCCAAAATGAATTTTACCAATTACATCCTGTTGTGTGTGTTTTACGGGAGAGGATTGTGCGATTGTCATACCTCCATGTTTATGAACACCATATCTTGCATGGGACTTGAGATAGAACAGTTTCCCGATGTCACCGAATCCGTTCGACTACAAACCAGTCACATCGACATCTTGAATACATCCCTTACCACGTTGCCAACTCTGTCGCGAGAGGCGTGGCCCAACTTGTGGACTATGGAAGTGCGAGACAACAGATGGCTTGCGTGTGAAAAAGTTTTGTCATTTCAAAACTACTCGCAAGACTGGATGCTTTTGGTGACAGACTGCGACGATGCAAATGTAAATTATACCTGTCTACAAAGGCTGCCTTCTTACGACAACCGCTGGACTGGACTTGTTATAATATTATTTGCCTTGACAATCGTAGCCACGTTTGTCTACTTGCGTTATCATTCAGCTACACGTCATCAGAGAAGAACATCAAGTCGTCCTATAAATACGAGAACAGTCGTGCGGACTGTTTCAGTTGATGATGCAGAGGCAACCTTTTCACATCTATCTCACTAGCGCCGATTCCAAAGAGTATTATCCAGGAAATACTCCGAGCGACTTCACCGTTCGTTTCAAGAATCCCATTCCCCTACCTGGACACTGGGTGTGCACACTATTGGATGCCACGACACCTAAGGGGTGGCGAAAAGAATCATTGATTTGTGCGAACGTATGCGACGTCTCCTTTACTCCCCACGGAAACCTTCCCATTTTAAGACGGGGATTCGACCGCGGCATTTTAAATTTGCAATATATTCCTGTAGTGAAACAGGAATTAACTGACTTGAGAATATTTCTACTTTCCAACTCGGGTGTTGCATTTAAACAATCTCCCACCGACGAGTGGTCGTGCGTTTTATATTTCATACCCACTCCCGGTCCCTGATCATCATGAGATATATCCCATTTACCCTCGACCTGGAAAAGTTGAAACGATATTACATGGCGCAGGCCAAAGGAGATGAAACTCACCAAAGAGGTTCGGGTGGAGCGAGAGGCAACGTTACTTTTGTCTCCCCCGTGGCGCAAACTGTGTCTCGCGCTAGATCTCGTCTTCGACGGATGAATGAGACTATAAAAGCATCGTCTTCCGCCAAGAACCGTAGACGAAGAAAAAAGACTGCCAGTGCGAGTACTGCCCAAAGAAAGAGAAAGTTGAACGCAAGCAGAAAGAAGAAGAAAAAGGTCGTTGCAGCAAAAAAGAAGAAGAGACCCGTCAAGAAAACTTCACGTCGAAAGAGTCACTCCACACCTACTAGAGATATATTTACGATATGAGCGGTGAAGAAATGGAAACAAGCGGAGAGAGTTTTACATCTTGTCTTGATGTCTTTCGTCTACCCCCTACAGAATCGCTTGTGGAAAAGAAAAAATACATAGAATATCGTCCTCTCACTCAAGTAACGGAGGGAGCTCCCATTGAATTCGTCATAGCGGCGAGTCAGGGTCAATACATAGATCTGAAGGACTCCTTTCTTTCCTTGAAAGCGAGAATTGTGGATAAAAACGGTCAAGCTTTGGCCGTGGGCAAGCTGGCGACTCCCATCAACTTGATCTTCCAAAGTCTGTTTCAACAAGTGGATGTCAGCTTACAAGGAAACAAAATCACACAGACGGGAGTAAATTTTGCACACGAAGCATATTTGGATACTTTGCTTCACGCTAATGCTGACCAAGCGAATGGCAAGTTGCAATCCGAAGGCTTCTTTCTCGATACTTCCGCATATATGGATGAAGCCAGTCCTTTATCCACCAACGGAGGATTAACACAGCGCTACGCTCTGTTCCAACAAGGGAGGTGGGTGGAACTCCTCGGGCAACTAAGAGTCGACTTTTTCCAGCAAGAAAAATATTTGTTGGATAACGTGGATATGGGACTACGATTGTGGCTTAACAAACCTGATTTCTATCTCATGACTCCCGAGACGGATGAAGGTTACCGACTGCAACTCACAGACGTCATTTTCCACATATGCAAGGTCAATGTAGTCCCTCAAATTATTGAAGCACATGCAGACGTGTTGCAGACAATCACTGCCAAGTATCCCTATTTGAAAAGGGATTCTAAAAGATATTCTCTATTACGAGGAGAGAATTCATTCGCCTTCGAAGACATCTTTCAAGGAAGAGTACCTCAAAAAATTACCATTGCCTTGGTGAAATCGGTTGCTTACAACGGTGATTACCAACAGAATCCCTTCAACTGTATCCATCAACAATTGGAGCAACTGACTGTGACAGTCAACGATGACCCAACACCCTTTCGTACGTTAAACACTAACTTCGCACAAAAGCAATATCTCCAGGGATACCGCACTCTGTATATGTCAGATGACACATCCCCTGCCCTTATTCCGAGAAGAGACTACCCGGCGGGATACAGTATTTTCCATCTTCCCCTTCAAGTTGTTTACGACCCACAGAACTTCCCCCGACAGCAAGCGGGATCACTGAAAATTCAAGGCCACTTTGAGTCGGCGCTCCCTGAAAACACCGATGTGCTGATCATTGGAGAATTTCCTCGAGTGCTTCACGTGGATGCCAGTCGAAACGTATTTCTACACTCATGAATACGTCTCAATTACAAACAGCCCTAGAAAGGAATTCGTGTTGGAGATGGAGACAATTCGCCGTCTTGGCCGCCGATCAGTTTCACGTTGACCTTCCACCTGGTGGCTATATCGTGAATACAGATAGATCCAATCAACCAGGAAGACACTGGTTGGCTTTCTATAAAATGTCATCGGGGAAAATTGAGATGTTTGACTCACTAGGAAAACCAATTCGTGCCTATGCTAATCTCAAGCATTTGGAATACTTTATTCAACAACCCATGAGAGCGGTGTGGCAGTCACTTGACTCAGATGTCTGCGGAGAATACTCTCTCTTCTACTTACATTTCAGATGTCTAGGTTACTCCACGCTACGAATCTATCGAGAGTATTGGTCTCCAAACACCGTATGCAATGACAACTATATTCATAATTTCCGTTCTGTTCACTTTCCGCATATCACTCGCCGGCAGTCTCCGCGTTTCATTCAAGGCGCGTGTAAGTCCTATTTACCCATGGTTTAAATTGTGAATAATGAAATGTATAGGATTTTGTGCTTGATACTAAGTTTTTGACTACGATAGATAAGTGTTGTAAAGCTATTCATGTGTGTGTGTTGTAGTTTAAAAATAAAAAAAACCTAAAAGACATTGACCGTATGAACTCGCTTCTTTCTCCCGCTTCCCTTACGCTCCGCCCCCATGCCCCCTCTCTCGCCCGCTCGCTCAACTTTCGAAAATCGCTAGGGCGTGACGCCCCGCAGGCCCCGGTGTTGAGGGGCTTGAAGAAAAAATCGATAAGCGCCACAGGTGAAGTCACATACCCGTGAAACTCCGCCTCCTTACTGACTCGTTCGCTCCCACGCCCGCGGGGTCGACTCACTGATTTTTTTAGGAGTTTTAAAGCATGCATTTAAAAAAGAAAGAAAAAAAAAGACGAAAAATAAATAATTGACGCTTCAACTCTACCCGACAACACGTATCAAGACAAAGACAACGAAACATCTGTCGTTCGCATACAAAAATTAATGTCACCAAAAATTGCTATTTTTATGAGTTTTAAAGCGTCCACTGCCCCTTTTCTGTGACCTTTAATATGAATCCGTGACAAGAATTAATGTCACCAAAAACAGCCTTCCTACTTCCATTTAAATCACCACTAGACATTATTCATCCATGACACAAGTCATTAAATTCAACGTAACGACTGTTTTTTAATTTATTTTTATGAGTTTTAAAGCGTCCACTGCCCCTTTTCTGTGACCTTTAATATCAATCAAACAATTCACAGACTGTATTGCATGAATCCGTGAACAAATTATTATAACACGCAGTGAAGCGACTCTTATTATAACGCGAGCTTGAGAGCTGACGGGGACAATAGAGTGATTGATCGCTGGCTCATTTACTGCGATTATCCACCCACGGGGCAGATGGCGGAAGGGGGGGGAGGGGGGGGGGTGATCTTCCTACTTCCATTTAAATCACCACTAGACATTATTCATCCAAGACACAAGTCATTAAATTCAACGCAACGACTGTTTTATAATTTATTTTTATGAGTTTTAAAGCATCCACTGAACAAGTTATTATAACACGCAGTGAAGCGACTCTTATTATAACGCGAGCTTGAGAGCTGACGGGGACAATAGAGTGATTGATCGCTGGCTCATTTACTGCGATTATCCACCCACGGGGCAGATGGCGGAAGGGGGAGGGAGGGGGGGGGGAGGGGGGAGAGGGCAGTTGGTTCATGATCGACGGGACGCGGGAGGCGGGGGCGAGGGGTAGGGTGGTGCGTGGGGTACCCCCACCCCTCTCTACCAAGCATGGGGTGGGGGTGGAGGGGGGCGTGGGGTGGCGTGGGGTGGCGTGGGGGGTACGGTGGGGACAGCCGAACTCCTTCCTAACTACTTCGGGAGTCTGTTTGGGGGAATAAACAGCGGCTACGAGGTAGCAAGCTGTTTATAGATGGGGACTTCCCCCGCGATATCCAGGAGCGCCGGAAGAGACTCCTCCCAGTGATGAAGGCCGCGAGACGCGACGGGAAGCGAGCAACAGTACAAGGCGACAAACTACGCATAGACGGCAAATTCTATTCGGTGCACACTTTAAACACACTGCCGGAATGCTGGACTCAGTGATGTGAACATTCGCATGAGGATATTTATTATACATGTGGTTTGTATACGGTCCCCTAAAGTCGTTTGCTTGCAGATGGTGAAATGTGCATTACCTAATTACATGGGACTCACATGTGAGCCTTGGTCACAAGGTGTATGGTCGAGGGGCCGCCCGTTGTAAATTTCAATTTCAGCGGCCAGGTTTTGCTTCCCTGGTTACCCATAACACATAACCCACACCTGTGTTAGCCCGAAGTGATGTTTGTTTTCCCTGATCAGAGCTGTTTATGTTCACTATATTTGCATGCCAGTACGATTACGGTGCCGGAGTGGATGTGGGCTGGTTACTTGTGTCTCGCGTTCTCGGCTGAGCCTCTGTCGGGGAGCACTAGCACCATGTTATTGGTTTATCTCTGGGCATGCTAGTTACTCGGGCCTACAAGGCGGGAAAAAAATATATGTACAGGAGTCGCCATGTGGCTAAACTCGGGGACTGCCTGTTTGTTTTTTTACTCCAGCCGCACATATTGTGATATATATATATATATAGTCATATATTTCTTTTCTTTTTTGTAGTCATATACCCATTTGCGTAATATATATCTGCGCGCATGCTGTTTTCTGTCAACGCGTTAATAACCTTAAACACCGTAACAATGCTGCACACATTGGTTCTGGAGGGAAGGCCATGGAAAGTTTGCATATCGTGTCACAATGAGTCATATTACTATATGTAGTTTAAACGTAAGGGTACACTCTGTGAAAAAGGACGAAGTGGGGAACCTTTTAATTTTGGATATTACTGTTTGCGGAAATAGGTTGACCCTTATTAACGTCTATGGTCCTAACAAAGACGAGCCAGAGTTTTATACAGATGTACTGCATAGGATAGAACACCTCGATAATGTCAGCGTGATTTTATGTGGGGATTGGAATCTTGTGTTAGATTTTGGCAAAGATACGATCGGTTATAGGCGGGAGAATAATGTAAAAGCGAAATGGGAACTAACATCAATTATCGAGAGATTGGAGTTGATTGACTGTTGGAGAGTGAGCAACCCGGAATCAAAGCGCTTCACGTGGACAAACCAGCAGAGAAAGTCACAAAGAGCCAGGCTTGACTTTTTCTTGGTTTCGGCAGACGTTCACGCCGCTATTAACAGTGTAAATATAAAATCGGGCTATAGAACGGATCACTCCTTGTTAAGTATTAAAATTGACTTCTATCTGGGAGACAGGGGAAAAGGTTTTTGGAAGATGAATACGTCTTTATTAAGGGATGCAGAATATCGTGACGTTGTTGTAGATTGTATCGCACGAGTTTTAGAGATGTACACTAGCAATCCAGGGGAGCAGGGAGGGGCAACATCACTTGCTATTGATGACCAAATGTTCTTTGAGATGCTTAAGTTAGAAATAAGGGGGAAATCCATAAGTTACAGTAGCTACAAGAGTAAAGCTAACAGGACGCAGGAACGTAAAATTGAGCAGAGTATAAATGAGCTAGAAGAATCTAAGGAAAAAAGTGCATCGCTTCAGAACAGATTAGAAAAGTTAAAAACGGAACTGGAGCAACTTAGGATCCCGCGAATGAAAGGAGTTTTTATTAGATCAAAAGCACAGTACTACGAGGAAGGAGAAAAGCCAAGTCAATATTTTTGTAATCTAGAGAAACGAAACTATTTAAATAAGCTTATACATAGATTGAATGTTGAAGGAAAAGAAGTGGTGGACCAGAAAGAAATACTCTGCGAACAACAGAAGTACTACGAAACATTGTATACGAATAATAACCATCCTGACGCGACGTACTACATGACGGCGTTTCTGAACTCAAAAATTACGAAACTTAGTATAGAGCAGAGAGAAACATGTGAAGGTGAAATTACAATGTGTGAAATGGCTGAGGTAGTTAAGAACATGAAAAATGGTAAGTCCCCTGGTAGCGACGGTGTTCCAATTGAATTTTACATATTTTTCTGGAAGGAGATGAGTCCGTATTTGTTAAGGAGCATCCAACACGCGTATAAAGTAAACGGTCTCTCGATAACACAAAAGCAAGGGGTAATAACCTGCCTGCCAAAGGGGGATAAGCCTAGAGAATTAATGAAAAACTGGCGCCCGATTTCTCTGTTAAACACGGATTATAAAATACTATCTGGGGTTTTAGCATATAGAATGAAGAAGGTATTGCCCGATGTTATCAGTTCAGACCAGAAGGGATTTTTAAAAGATCGGTACATTGGTGAAAACACGAGGTTAGTTTTTGATATTATGCACTACTTGATCCAAAATGAAAAAACGGGAACTTTGTTACTTATAGATTTCGAAAAAGCATTTGATACATTGAGCTGGAATTATATACATAAGGTCTTAGATACATACGGTTTTGGTGAACATTTTATAAAATGGATACAAATATTGTATCAGGATGCCTGCAGTTGTGTTATAAACAATGGTGTTTTCTCCAATTTTTTTCAATTGGGGCGCGGCTGTAGACAGGGAGATCCACTGTCACCATACTTATTTATTTTGTGTATTGAACCACTGGCTACATTTATCAAAAACGACAAATCGATTAAGGGTATTCGGATCTTGGACCAAGAGTTTAAAATAGGACAATACGCAGATGATACTTTTATGTTGCTTGATGGAAGCGAAGAGTCTATTAGAAATGCGCTAAGGGTTCTGGAAATGTATAAATTTTGTTCGGGTTTGAAAGTAAATGTTGACAAAACTAAAGCTGTTCGTTTAGGTAAGAGGGCTAAGGAGCGCCAAACGCTGTGTCCCGATCTAAATCTTACGTGGACTGAAGAGTTTACTTTACTTTGTTATAGAGTTTAATGTTAATCTGAGCGCTATGGTTGATATAAATTACAGACGCATGTTGGCGCAATTTGAAAGCGTACTCGCTATGTATAGCAGGAGAAATTGTCATTAAGAGGGAGAAATACTGTTGTAAAGGTCATCGCTGTGCCTAAATTAATACATCTTTTGTCTGTTCTGCCTATACCAGGTAAATATTACCTGAATAGATTTAATCGTTTAATTCGGGAATTCGTGTGGAATAAACAGAAACCTAAAATTGCCCTGTCTAAAATGGTCCAAACAGTCGATTCACGGGGTATTAATCTCCCCCATATAGAGTCCATGATGTTTGCGCTTAAAATTAGCTGGATATGAAGACTTGTGGTCAACGATGGGGCGTGGCAGCAATTGTTTTGTAAAACTATTTGTAGGGATAAATTATTATGTTGGGACTTAGATCCCATTTCTCTTATTGAGTTATCCTTGACATCAAACCCCTTTTGGGGCGACGTCTTCAAGGCATGGAGTAAATTCTTGGGAACACAAATTGAGTATATAAGTGTTTTAGAATACCCGATTTGGAACACTTATTTTATGATAAACCCAAATCTGATTAATAGGAAAGACGAAATGATCCAAAAGGGGGTTGTCTTTATTAATGATGTCGTCAATATGCATGGAGTTCTGTTAGGATGGGATACATTTGTCCAGAAATACCAGATAAATATAAACTTTGTTGACTTCTACAGTCTTACCCACTGTATACCGCGAGACTGGAGAAACCAAATCACGACGTCAGGTAAAAAAACTTTGTAAAGTAACTCGAAAGTGGGCAAATTTGATAACAAGAATGGCGCGGTTATGTAATTACAGTTATAAGTTTCTGGTCAAGTCTATATGCTACAGCAAAAAAAGTGAAGAACGGTGGTGTCAATCACTAAAAGTTGATATAGAGGAAGCCACTTGGTGCCAGTACTATAAGTTACCATTACAATGTACTGTTGAAGAAAAAACCAGAAGCTTTCAGTACCTTCTGCTTAATTGAGCATTGGTCACCAACCAGTTTTTGCATAAATGTAAAATAATTGACTCCGAGAAATGTTTTTTTTGTGATACAGAGACTGAAACCATTCCACACTTACTTTTTGATTGTATTTATGTAAGAAATTTATGGTGTAAGATTTTTGATTGGTTGAATGACAAATGCTTGACAACTGACTCCAACGCGTCAATCCTGTTTATTAGGTATAAAGCACACTTCGCATGAGCGACTTATTAATCATATTTGTTTAATCACAAAGAGATATATATATAGATGTAAATGGCTTGATGAAATCCAAAATCTCCAAGGTGTCCAGAACAATGTTTCGTATTATTTTAAGATAGAACAGTGCATCAGCTATAGTGAAAACATGTCATCCTTTAGATCCAAGTGGCACCCATTTATGTGATATTATGACTTCCTGAATGTGACTTTGTCATGGTGAAAAAAAAAAAAAAAATTTAGATTGATTCAACGAAACCAAATTATAATCCAGTTGAACAATTTTCCTTCTATGTTACGAAATCGACAATCCCGGTCAATGTCAATCATGAGCAATAACTGAGCTTCTCTGAAACAAGTTTCATCCACAACGGGTGATGAACTGAGAGCTTGACGCCCGATGGAATGCTCCAGCAATTTTAAAAACTGACATTGAGATGTTATGTGATTATTGTGCAAAATACATACCTACATTTCTTTATATCCTTCAGTAATCACAGTAGAAATCATTTTTCTTCTCATAAATCTCAAAAAACTTATTTTGCAAAGCGTATCCTATCCATCCACAACGCACTTAACGAGGTGTTCCTTGTTTTAAACACCATCGCAACATCGCAGCATATCATATCCTGTTAGTATCCAATAATTTGCACGATTGTATCATATTCCACCTTCAAATGATAATGATCGTCGGTATAATCCATGTGCGCGCCTTGATTCGAAACACAGGGTCCGACGGTTCTTCCATGTTTGAGCGAACCATTGAGTCAGCTTAGCTCACGTATGACTCAAGCCTACCATTTACTACAATAAGACATTTCGTGGGGCCTGAGATGGAAGATGAACCGGCCTCAGTCAGCGATTTTATTGCTTTTGGAAGCGAGAGATGTAATGTACATCTTAAAATGACTCCAGACCTATTCATGCCACGGCGAACAGGTGAGGCTCCTAACTAGAAATCTGGAAATTTTGATAAAAACTGAGAAATAATCAATCTTGGTTTCTGGTTTGCCGCTTCGCGTTGCGCGTGCCAAATGACGTAAGCTGCTGGTATACCACTCTTGCGCAAGGCGGCAGCACGTAACTATGGAGATATTACCCCCACCCCGTTATGACACCCAGATCGACAGACGACAACGAACACTGCTCTGATAACTTCTCCTGACAGACGAGCTTATCATGTTTCCTCCAAGGTTAGCCGCAAGCAGGGCTTCCCACAGCCTACCGAGGGGTGCGAGTTGCCCACACGCGCTTTGTTTGTTCTAGATGGCGGACTCCACGAGGGCATGGGATCACGCTACCGGAAGCACATACAATGACATGCTGTACCCAGGTTTTGCGTATGATTCCATTGGTGGCATTATGGCATGTGTCGGTTATACCATGGCAATCAACTAATCAACAATGGCGGTAGGTCAATACAGTGGCGGATACAAGGGCTGGTTTGGGGGAGGGGGGTAATCCGCATCCCCCGCCCCCCGTCGCAGCATGTTCTAAACCCCACCACTCCCCCCCACCCGCCCAGTCTATAAAGCTATTAGGATTATAACTCAAAGTGGTTTCAATGCACACACAGAACCACTATTTAAGAAACTCCGTCTTTTAAAGTTAAATGACATTCATCATTTACAAAAACTCAAATTTTACCACAAATTGACAAACAAAAATTTACCGCATTATTTCAGTCATATACCAATCATATGCAATTCCCAACTTCATTCCCATGATACAAGGGGTAAGCAAATAGTCCATACTACAAGGGCGCATCACGGTTTTACAACTAAGTGTCTGAGGCATAGCCTCATAACTATTATAAATTCAGAATCGAGCTCTACACTCGCCAAAGTTAATACACATAGTCTGCAAGATTATACGAAATATATTAAAGACAAAATTATAGATAATTATTCATTGGATTGCAATGTTGTAAACTGTCATGTTTGTCATCATGCATAATTTGCCGGAATTGTTTACTGGTATACTGTTATTTTTACCTCATTTGTTATCACATTCTTCACTAAGAAATGTTTTTTTTTTCTTGTTTTTTTGGTCTTTCGAAGTATTATGTTATTGTAAGAGCTAATTATAACCAGATCCATGGCAGAAATTTCATAGATGTATATGTTTGTACAAATTAAAAATATGTTTTCTGTTTAGTTTTTTTTTTAGTTTTCTGTTCTCTGTATCATTCTGTTTTCTTTTTTTCACTTAGATGTTCTGATAAATTTAGATCCCAACTTTCAGGTGGCCCTGACGATAGCGGCCCAGGATGGCCTTAGTTGGGGTCACCTTCACCATGTGTTTTATTTAAAGTTTTTTTGATATATCTAGTTGTGCTACACTTGTTATGGGGAGCTCCAGTTTTGTAACTGCGATTTTTTTGTTGTTATGCACGTGATGAATGCACTTGGTGAAAATAAACGAACATTGACCGACTGACAGTCTCAGTGACCTGCACCCTCGCCTGTTTACATGTCGTTGTGTGTTATATTGTGTAAGGTTTGGGTGTAATATGTACTTGTTTGCTGCCACCTCCTTTGCCCCCTATATGTTACTAGCCTGGAGCGCCCGACGGATTGGGTCTCCCGACGCTAAGCCGTCACATGATGACATGTAATTAATTCAGATTAAGATTTGATTTGATTTGATCCTTCATTTCAAATTTCTAAAGCGCTGTAAGGTGAACATGATGTAAAGATGTATCAGATCAGGCACTCAAACGAGAAAAACATTAGGATAATGATAAGATCTTTCAGCCTACTCTCCAAAACGTATAAAGAGAAATTTGGGGAACAGGAGGCTTGATTTTTGTGTGGCAGGTTTAGGGGGAAAACACAACTACAACAATTATTTGATTCTTCCTTGCCGACATGCTGACTGCAAACCAATATTAAAGTTTTATAATATCTCTTAATGCCACACCGATAGTTGACTTCGCCACCCAGCGCCATCTTGTCACGTGATCTCTCCAAACTAAACCACCTCGGGAGGTGGTAGAGATTTGAGAGTCTGGAGGTGTCCGGCGGGACCAAGAAAGTGCACTCGGAGACGGTCCGGAGATACCGGACCACCAAAAAAGTGCAACATTGGTGATTCAACTAACGCAGGGTGACCCCTACCGGCCATCTGGTCATATCACTAGCACATGGCGACCCCTACCGGCCATCTGGTCATATAACTAACACAGAGCGACCCCTACCGGCCATGTAGTCATATAACTAACAAAGAGCGACGCCTACCGGCCATCTGGTCACATTACACAGGGCGACCCCTACCGGCCATGTGGTCATATAACTAACACAGGGCGACCCCTACCGGCCATCTGGTCACATAACACAGGGCGACCCCTACCGGCCATGTGGTCATATAACACAGGGCGACCCCTACCGGCCATGTGGTCATATAACTAACACAGGGCGACCCCTACCGGCCATCTGGTCACATAACACAGGGCGACCCCTAACGGCCATGTGGTCATATAAGGGCGACCCCTACTGGCCATTTGGTCATATAACTAACACAAGGCAACCCCTACCGGCCATGTGGTCATCTAATTAACAGAGGGCGACCCCTCCCGGCCATCTGGTCATATAACTAACACAAGGCAACCCCTACCGGCCATCTGGTCATATAACAAACACAGGGCGACCCCTAACGGCCATCTGGTCATATCACAAACACAGGGCGACCCCTACTGGCCATGTGATCATATAACTAACACAAGGCGACCCCTACTGGCCATGTGATCATATAACTAACACATGGCGACCCCTAACGGCCATCTGGTCATATAACTAACACAGGGCGACCCCTACCGGCCATCTGGTCATATAACTGACACAGGGCGACCCCTACCGGCCATCTGGTCATATAACTGACCCGGGGCGACCCCTACTAGCCATGTGATCATATAACTAACACAGGGCGACCCCTAACGGCCATCTGGTCATATAACAAACACAGGGCGACCCCTAACGGCCATCTGGTCATATATCTAACACAGGGCGACCCCTACCGGCCATCTGGTCATATAACTAACACAGGGCGACCCCTACCGGCCATCTGGTCATATAACTGACACAGGGCGACTCCTACCGGCCATCTGGTCATATAACTGACACAGGGCGACCCCTAACGGCCATCTGGTCATATAACAAACACAGGGCGACCCCTAACGGCCATCTGGTCATATAACTAACACAGGGCGACCCCTACCGGCCATCTGGTCATATAACTCAGGGCGACCCCTACCGGCCATCTGATCATATAACTGACACAGGGCGACCCCTAACGGCCATCTGGTCATATAACAAACACAGGGCGACCCCTAACGGCCATCTGGTCATATAACAAACACAGGGCGACCCCTACTGGCCATGTGATCATATAACTAACACAGGGCGACCCCTACTGGCCATGTGATCATATAACTAACACATGGCGACCCCTAACGGCCATCTGGTCATATAACTAACACAGGGCGACCCCTACCGGCCATCTGGTCATATAACTGACACAGGGCGACCCCTACCGGCCATCTGGTCATATAACTGACCCGCGGCGACCCCTACTAGCCATGTGATCATATAACTAACACAGGGCAACCCCTAACGGCCATCTGGTCATGTAACAAACACAGGGCGACCCCTAACGGCCATCTGGTCATATATCTAACACAGGGCGACCCCTACCGGCCATCTGGTCATATATCTAACACAGGGCGACCCCTAACGGCCATCTGGTCATATAACAAACACAGGGCGACCCCTAACGGCCATCTGGTCATATAACTAACACAGGGCGACCCCTACCGGCCGTCTGGTCATATAACTCAGGGCGACCCCTACCGGCCATGTGGTCATCTAATTAATACAGGGCGACCCCTACCGGCCATCTGGTCATATAATTGACACAGGGCGACCCCTAACGGCCATCTGGTCATATATCTAACACAGGGCGACCCCTACCGGCCATCTGGTCATATTACTAGCACAGGGCGACCCCTACCGGCCATCTGGTCATATATCTGACACAGGGCGACTCCTACCGGCCATCTGGTCATATAACTGACACAGGGCGACCCCTAACGGCCATTTGGTCATATAACAAACACAGGGCGACCCCTAACGGCCATCTGGTCATATAACTAACACAGGGCGACCCCTACCGGCCGTCTGGTCATATAACTCAGGGCGACCCCTACCGGCCATGTGATCATCTAATTAATACAGGGCGACCCCTACCGGCCATCTGGTCATATAACTAACACAGGGCGACCCCTACCGGCCATCTGGTCATATAACTGACACAGGGCGACCCCTACCGGCCATCTGGTCATATAACAAACACAGGGCGACCCCTAACGGCCATCTGGTCATATAACTAACACAGGGCGACCCAGTCGCGGATGCCGGCGTGGTGACCATGGTGACCACCTGGCGAGGCCTCAGGCAATAGTCGTGCATGTTGTAGCCGGGACGCCACCACAGGACAACCCCCTCACACTCCCAATGTGGCTTTTGTTCTTTAATCCGATTTCAAGATTATTTCATTAAATAAGCGAGTTAGGCTGCCACTAAGCCTTCAAACCTATGACAGCGACCTCCGGACCTGAGGACCCGGACAATCAGCTGTCATTCTTCCTTCCTGCCTGCCTCTTTTCAACCAGCAATCCGCAATCCTCCCTACCAGTTGTAGTCCAGCCCATGGCCGTCCATCCCCCGCCGCCACCATTACTGGTCTGTAGTCCAGCCCATGGCCGTCCATCCTCCGCCGCCACCATTACTGGTCTGTAGTCCAGCCCATGGCCGTCCATCCTCCGCCGCCACAATTACTGGTCTGTAGTCCAGCCCATGGCCGTCCATCCCCCGCCGCCACAATTACTGGTCTGTAGTCCAGTCCATGGCCGTCCATCCCCCGCCGCCACAATTACTGGTCTGTAGTCCAACCCATGGCCGTCCATCCCCCGCCGCCACCGTTACTGGTCTGTAGTCCAGCCCATGGCCGTCCATCCCCCGCCACCATTACTGGTCTGTAGTCCACCCCATGGCCGTCCATCCCCCGCCGCCACCATTACTGGTCTGTAGTCCAGCCCATGGCCGTCCATCCCCCGCCGCCACCGTTACTGTTCTGTAGTCCAGCCCATGGCCGTCCATCCCCCGCCGCCACAATTACTGGTCTGTAGTCCAGCCCATGGCCGTCCATCCCCCGCCGCCACCGTTACTGGTCTGTAGTCCAGCCCATGGCCGTCCATCCCCCGCCGCCACAATTACTGGTCTGTAGTCCAACCCATGGCCGTCCATCCCCCGCCGCCACAATTACTGGTCTGTAGTCCAGCCCATGGCCGTCCATCCCCCGCCACCATTACTGGTCTGTAGTCCACCCCATGGCCGTCCATCCCCCGCCGCCACAATTACTGGTCTGTAGTCCAGTCCATGGCCGTCCATACCCCGCCGCCACAATTACTGGTCTGTAGTCCAGCCCATGGCCGTCCATCCCCCGCCGCCACAATTACTGGTCTGTAGTCCAGTCCATGGCCGTCCATCCCCCGCCGTCACAATTACTGGTCTGTAGTCCAGCCCATGGCCGTCCATCCCCCGCCGCCACAATTACTGGTCTGTAGTCCAGTCCATGGCCGTCCATCCCCCGCCGCCACAATTACTGGTCTGTAGTCCAACCCATGGCCGTCCATCCCCCGCCGCCACCGTTACTGGTCTGTAGTCCAGCCCATGGCCGTCCATCCCCCGCCGCCACAATTACCGGTCTGTAGTCCAGTCCATGGCCGTCCATCCCCCGCCGCCACCATTACTGGTCTGTAGTCCAACCCATGGCCGTCCATCCCCCGCCACCATTACTGGTCTGTAGTCCACCCCATGGCCGTCCATCCCCCGCCGCCACCATTACTGGTCTGTAGTCCAGCCCATGGCCGTCCATCCCCCGCCACCATTACTGGTCTGTAGTCCACCCCATGGCCGTCCATCCCCCGCCGCCACCATTACTGGTCTGTAGTCCAGCCCATGGCCGTCCATCCCCCGCCGCCACCATTACTGGTCTGTAGTCCAGCCCATGGCCGTCCATCCACCGTGGCCACAATTACTGGTCTGTAGTCCAGCCCATGGCCGTCCATCCCCCGCCGCCCACGCTTGAGTCCTTTTGCCATGATCGTGGGTATGACAAACTCAAATGACAATCATAGCTGATGGTAGGTGCAAGTGAGAAGTACTCATCTCTGAAACTGACAACAAAGCGATATGCTACTTTGTTTGTCCGACTTGTTTGTCCGATATAACGCGCGTGGAAGACCTTTTTCACCGCATGATTGGCTAAAAGCAGCAGTGACGTCAGTGAATGATTGACAGCCTGGATCGGTTTATTACTGACCTGTAGTCCAGCCAATGGCGGTGGCAGGGGGCAGGGAGTAGGGGGGGGGGTGGCCTGTCTCGCCATGTCACCAGCCTTTCCTGTACCTTTCTTTATTCTTGATTGGTTGGTTATTCAGGACGCTTTAACCACTTTTGGTCATATCGCGTCAATGGGAGAAGGAAGTGAGAGTGGAGCCATGTCCCCGGGGGTAACCCCCTACTCTTTACGAAGAAGGACATGGGATCTTTATCCTGCGACCACACAGACATGGCCACAGCAGGGCCGTTAGGCTCTCAGGTGACCAGAGCACTCAATGCGAGCGCTCTAGCCCACTGAGCTGTCGCGCCGGCCCCCTCTTTATTCTTGAACTTAACGTACAGGTACCTATCTGTTTTGTCTTTGAAACCCCTTGTCGATCCTGCAGGCTGTGTGCATCCGGCTTACCCGAACCCTCGTCCAATCTACTTCCTGCCTCCCCTCCCTCTCTCTGTCTCTCCCTCTCCCTCTCCCTCCCCCCTCCCCCCCCCGCCCTCTCCCTCTCTCTCTCTCTCTCTCTTTCTGTTGTCCGATTAGCTTCTTCACGCCGCAGGCTACGACTGACTTCGTCCCCGGCTTCCTTCCTGCCGGGAACCTCGCCCGACAAGTCACATCTAGCCGCTGTGGCTTTGGCTCCCTCCCCCCCCTCCCACACCACCCTCATGGTTACCATAAGCCCTGTTATATAGAGGCCCCTACACGGCGGCGGACCACCTCAGTGTTACTTGACTCAGTGTAACGCAAGACGGAAGGGTGGCACATTCTATCAACCTCTCCACACAAAGACACTTTGACTGCAACATTTTATATTCGTCCTTTTCATTCGAGTGACTTTGTAAGGTAGTCCTTCCGTTTTCACCATGGCGAAGGTGGCTGTATTCTGGAGCCTGGTCTGTTTGGCCCAAGTCATTACACCGGGGAGGAGTCAACAGTTTAATTCCACAAATTCGTTGGGAGCTTTAACTTCGTCCACTACCGCGCCATCACACGGTGACTTCATGGAGGAAGAAGGGTAAGTTGTTATGCTATCTTACTAACTTACACCAACCGCTGATATGCTCAACTGCTACAGTCAGAAATCAGGAACACTTTACGAAATCTAGTATTTGGTGAAAGCAATCAGTGTAATGCTTCAAAATATTTAGTACTTTGTGCAAGAAATCAGTGTAATACTTTACGAAATCTAATACTTGGTGAAAGAAAAAAGTGTAATACTTTACGACATCTGATACTTGGTGAAAGCAAACAGTGTAGTACTTTACGAAATCTAGCACTTGATAAAAACAATCAGACGTGTAGTACTTTACAATATCTAGTATGTTATCTTACCTTGTTAGGCATACTGGGATCGCTTCGTTGTTCAAGAGGCTGTACATTGCTCATGTCATATCGTGACGTACTTTTTTGTCGCAAAGATGTAATAATTTTTATAATTATAATTTTCAATTTTCGTCATATGTCAGTCGGTCGTGTTTGTTAGCTTATATTGGCGGGTGGGAGATGCGTCACGTGACGTCACGATGACGTCAAGATCCCAAACCACGGGTTGATCTCTAATTCCGTTAATATCGGTGAATACAGTGTGCAATTGCTCAAAATAGGGCCAGCGGTGCGCACGTTGCCCTAGCCCAACCCTAACCCTAACCCTAACCATACATAGCGCCTACAGCGTGCATATTGTCCGCTGATGTATCGCATCGCAGTTATGCTTAGGCTATTGCTATGTTATTATACGTAATAGTGACTTCCGGCTCATTTGTCGTTGTACGGTGTATTAAGTGACAACTATGATGTTTTAATATGTCATAGAAATATAAATTGGGATGACTTTTGAGGAATCCTAGATTTTTCCAAGGCGTCACGTGACGTCAATATGACGTCACTTTTGGTAAATACAAAAAATCGTCAAAAATCGTCAAAAAATCGTCGAAATTGTTAACGTGGCTGAAGCAAATAGGCAGTTTCATATCCACCTTCTTAGGCTACCGCTACCATCTCTATGAGTCAAAAAGTAGGTGTAATACAACATTCTGGGCCATTGGTCATGCCATTTTCCCATGCCACTGATATCATTTCTGGGCCACGCCTGGACGCCAAAACGACGCTGTTGTGTAACATTTGAAGTGCAAGCCATGCGACTCGGCACGCACCGTTAATATTGAGTCAAGACATTCGTTCTCAACATCAAAATGCAATTCACTTAACCTCTGATAAGGCATTAAATTGGCGGGCGGAATATGTGTCACGTGGCATTAAGACCACCAAGACCAGATCCAACCAATCAATTTTAATGGAATTCAACCCTGATAATGCGACCACCGAAGTTTCGACGATTTTTTTTCGCAACTCGTCGACACCAATAAGCATCAAACA
Organism: Arenicola marina; assembly: GCA_964019135.1. Classification (NCBI taxonomy): domain Eukaryota; kingdom Metazoa; phylum Annelida; class Polychaeta; family Arenicolidae; genus Arenicola; species Arenicola marina. The sequence goes on from OZ025260.1 coordinate 40,723,527, forward strand.
AACTGTTTTTCCCCAATGAGTGTCCGTGTGTCACGAGCCCTGAAACAATCTGCTTTCTTGTGACGCGAGACGGTGAATGCACTTGTGGACATTGATGTGTACAGACAGATGGGTTATATCAGGGACACGGCCGCGGGCTTCGTCTTTTTTGTTAGTGAAATGTTTATTTTACATATTAAAGGATACGTATTAACCTCTCGCCGACTGATGTATGTGGGTGGGTCAACATTGGTGGGTACAAAGACAGTAACACACATCGTTATTTGATCTGTTATATCAGGGACATGGCTTTGCTAGTGACATGTTTATTTTACATCTTAAACACTAGTTGCGCTCAACAGGCATGGCAATAGTAATTACCTGCTTGTAAACTGGCCGAGCAGTTGAGATTCATTCATTCATACCTGCCTTGATTCTGGCTGGATGCTGAAGGTGTTCACAGTGAAATAACATAATGCGTATAAAAGGGCGTCAGAGACTGTACTTGTTTTCGTACTACATAACCGCCGACTCCCCCCCCCCCACACCCCTGCATCTCACGTCATATTGTAGGGCCCCTGAGGGGGGGTAGCCATGTCGCGTGTCGATTTTAAGAAAAGGTCCATGTCGCGTGTCGATTTTAAGCAAAGTTACATGTCGCGTGTCGCTAAGTCTTATGTCGCATGTCGATTCTAAGACAACCCCAATGTCGCGTTGTCGATTTTAAAAATCGCCGTGTCGCCGTGTCGAAAAAGCCCCTCTGGGGCCCTTATTGTGTTGGCGTCAGTGATAATCTGGGTGATGATACACTAACAGTTGTTATCGGGGAGGTTTCGATGATGAGACTACCCCACTAATGAGACCACTTTTGCTCAGTCCCGTTGACGGTCTTAATAGCCGGGTTTTACTGTAGGTGTTATAAAACAGAAAGGGGTCATTAGTAATACCGTTCACCCATGCCACTGATCTAATTTCTGGGTCACGCCTTGACGCCAAAGGACGCGTTTGTCTTCAATTTAAGGTTAAAACCAAGAGACGCAAAGTTACCACGTACGGCGCCGCGTCAAGTGGGCGTTACCACGTACGGCGCCGCGTCAAGTGGGCGTTACCACGTACGGCGCCGCGTCAAGTGGGCGTTAACACGTACGGCGCCGCGTCAAGTGGGCGTTACCACGTACGGCGCCGCGTCAAGTGGGCGCTACCACGTACGGCGCCGCGTCAAGTGGGCGTTAACACGTACGGCGCCGCGTCAAGTGGGCGTTAACACGTACGGCGCCGCGCCCAGTTGACGTTAACACGTACGGCGCCGTGTCAAGTGGGCGTTACCACGTACGGCGCCGCGTCAAGTGGGCGTTACCACGTACGGCGCCGCGTCAAGTGGGCGTTAACACGTACGGCGCCGCGTCAAGTGGGCGTTAACACGTACGGCGCCGTGTCAAGTGGGCGTTACCACGTACGGCGCCGCGTCAAGTGGGCGTTACCACGTACGGCGCCGCGTCAAGTGGGCGTTAACACGTACGGCGCCGCGCCCAGTTGGCGTTAACACGTACGGCGCCGCGTCAAGTGGGCGTTAACACGTACAGCGCCGCGTCAAGTGGGCGTTACCACGTACGGCGCCGCGTCCAGTTGGCCTGAACACGTACGGCGCCGCGTCAAGTGGGCGTTAACACGTACGGCGCCGCGTCAAGTGGGCGTTACCACGTACGGCGCCGCGTCCAGTTGGCGTTAACACGTACGGCGCCGCGTCAAGTGGGCGTTAACACGTACGGCGCCGCGTCAAGTGGGCGTTAAAGTCCATCTCTTGGGGGGTATTTGTTACCAAACCACTTCCAAATATACATTTCCCAGTGGTTACTAAAGCCATTTATCAGATGCAATTATTTTACAATGTCTCTTATGCTATAAATATTAATATCTAAAGTCACCAAAATAAATTCAAGCAGCGAACGATCTATTTCCAAACCCCCGCCCAGAGTAGAGATTTGTGACGTCACAAGATGAACCGGTTTGAGTGCGCCTTGCTCGCTTCGACTGCCCGCGGTATTTGAATGAATGTACGTGCGGCAGGGAACCTCTAACTTAGATGTTTATTTCGGTTAACATTAACTCATGATGAATATTTGCAACATGTAGATCTAGATAGACCTAGATCTATGACCTGATGACATTAGAGGTGTGATCTTGTTGGTTAGAGCAACATTGGTGACAATGACTCACAGACTGTTACTGAAAACAAACAGCTGCAGTGGCCACTGCCACTGCCAGTTAGCCCTGACGCATGACCCTCACGACCTCAACCCTAACGGGGGTGTAAGGGCCATGCCATATACATGGTCAAAAAAGTAGCATTGCATCACCCAGCTCGATTCGATGAATGATTGTCGATTATGACGACGAACCTACCTCTCCTAATCGCCTCGACCCTCTTCTTTAGACATTACTTGGACCATAGGATGCATTCATTTTAAAGTTTGCTCTCTACTTCTTGCACATCAATGATATTTTCGTCGGTCGTTAACGGTTTCCCTCCGTGCCGCTTCAAATTTTTCTAGGCGGTTGCCGCGGCTCGTTTGTTGACATCAGGTAATACACCTGACAGCTTCCGTATGGCGGCGCCACTAATTCTCGTTGTGTGTCTATAGTCGGGCGTGCGTTTTTGACGCAACTAGCGGCGCCGCCATGCGGATGATGTCTGTTTTATTGCCTTGTCAAATTTGAAGCGTCAAAGAGGAAAGCCGTTTACAACCGGCAACACCAGCCTACTACAGCCTACTGCCAGCCTACTGCTAGCTTTGTCGACAAAACCTTCTACAGGCTCTCTGTAGAAGGTTTTGTTGACAAAGCTACTGCCTACTGCCAGGCGTAGGCTGGCAACAGCCTACGTTTCTTCCCAAAAATGGAAAGGGTGGGCTAGGCTACAGTAGGGGACGGGCCGTCTCGAGGATGTCCGTCCAATCGTAGACATACAATCTAGATCCAGGGTTAAATGTATGTACTAAAAGAAGTTCTTTATGCACATCAGAAGGGAGGAAGGGTGGCATTTATCGGCCTAGCCTAAAAAGCACGGAACGCACTAATCTGGTCATATAATTCATCACATTACTCTTATAGTAATACTTGTGGAAACCCGAACGTTATGGTGTCCGGTTGGGACAAATAACTAAGTAGCTTTCACCAATTTGTCTGCAAGTCGCCCAATTAATATTTTATTTGATTACAAGACGATACGTACGGCGGCAGAACACATGCTCCGGTTGCGCGAGTACCTCTACTTGTTCTTCTTCACCCTCACTATGATTAATTCCAAATAATCGTGCTGGCATAGCTGCATCCCGATCGATGCGGAAGGGCGGTGGTCACGAATCAATGAAAAACTTGCCCCTGTCTATCTTCTACTTTTTTTGGTAGGTCTGTGATAAAATGACTAATATTGTTAATATTAGTGGCGAATAAATTCAGTGCGTATGGAATTTCGTTATATAGTGCAAATGGATCAAATATATGCAAAGTAACATAGGACATAAGAAATGGACTTTAACACGTACGGCGCCGCGTCCAGTGGGCGTTGCCACGTACGGCGCTGCGTCCAGTGAGCGTTAACACGTACGGCGCCGCGTCAAGTGGGCGTTACCACGTACGGCGCCGCGTCCAGTGAGCGTTAACACGTACGGCGCCGCGTCCAGTAGGCGTTAACACCAACGGCGCCACGTCAAGTGAGCGTTGCCACGTACGGCGCCGCGTTCAGTGGGCGTTGCCACGTACGGCGCTGCGTCCAGTGAGCGTTAACACGTACGGCGCCGCGTCAAGTGGGCGTTAACACGAACGGCGCCGCGTCCAGTGAGCGTTAACACGTACGGCGCCGCGTCCAGTGGGCGTTAACACCAACGGCGCCACGTCCAGTGAGCGTTGCCACGTACGGCGCCGCGTTCAGTGGGCGTTAACACGTACGGCGCCGCGTACCGCGTCCAGTGGGCGTTACCACGTACGGCGCCGTGTCCAGTGAGCGTTAACACGAACGGCGCCGCGTCAAGTGGGCGTTAACACGTACGGTGCCGCGTACCGCGTCCAGTGGGCGTTACCACGTACGGCGCCGCGTACCGCGTCCAGTGGGCGTTACCACGTACGGCGCCGCGTACCGCGTCCAGTGGGCGTTAACACGTACGGTGCCACCTACCGCGTCCAGTGGGTGTTAACACTACGGTGCCGCGTACAGCGTCCAGTGGGCGTTAACACGTACGGCGCCGTGTACCGCGTCCAGTGGGCGTTAACACTACGGTGCCGCCTTCCGCGTCCAGTGGGTGTTAACACTACGGTACTGCCTGCCGCGTCCAGTGGGCGTTAAGACTACGGTGCTGCCTGCCGCGTCCAGTGGGTGTTAACACTACGGTGCCGCTTACCGCGTCCAGTGGGCGTTAACACTACGGTGCCGCGTACCGCGTCCAGTGGGTGTTAACACTACGGTGCTGCCTGCCGCGTCCAGTGGGTGTTAACACTACGGTGCCGCGTACCGCGTCCAGTGGGCGTTAACACTACGGTGCCGCCTACCGCGTCCAGTGGGTGTTAACACTACGGTGCCGCCTGCCGCTTCCGGCAGGTGTTAACACTACGGTACTGCCTGCCGCGTCCAGTGGGCGTTAACACTACGGTGCTGCCTGCCGCGTCCAGTGGGTGTTAACACTACGGTGCCGCTTACCGCGTCCAGTGGGCGTTAACATTACGGTGCCGCGTACCGCGTCCAGTGGACGTTAACACTACGGTGCTGCCTGCCGCGTCCAGTGGGTGTTAACACTACGGTGCCGCGTACCGCGGCCAGTGGGCGTTAACACTACGGTGCCGCCTACCGCGTCCAGTGGGCGTTAACACTACGGTACTGCCTGCCGCTTCCAGTGGGTGTTAACACTACGGTGCCGCCTACTGCGTCCAGTGGGCGTTAACACTACGGTGCCGCGTACCGCGTCCAGTGGGTGTTAACACTACGGTGCTGCCTGCCGCGTCCAGTGGGCGTTAACACTACGGTACTGCGTACCGCGTCCAGTGGGCGTTAACACTACGGTGCCGCGTACCGCGTCCAGTGGGCGTTAACACTACGGTGCCGCCTACCGCGTCCAGTGGGTGTTAACACTACGGTGCCGCCTGCCGCTTCCGGCAGGTGTTAACACTACGGTACTGCCTGCCGCGTCCAGTGGGCGTTAACACTACGGTGCTGCCTGCCGCGTCCAGTGGGTGTTAACACTACGGTGCCGCTTACCGCGTCCAGTGGGCGTTAACATTACGGTGCCGCGTACCGCGTCCAGTGGACGTTAACACTACGGTGCTGCCTGCCGCGTCCAGTGGGTGTTAACACTACGGTGCCGCGTACCGCGGCCAGTGGGCGTTAACACTACGGTGCCGCCTACCGCGTCCAGTGGGCGTTAACACTACGGTACTGCCTGCCGCTTCCAGTGGGTGTTAACACTACGGTGCCGCCTACTGCGTCCAGTGGGCGTTAACACTACGGTGCCGCGTACCGCGTCCAGTGGGTGTTAACACTACGGTGCTGCCTGCCGCGTCCAGTGGGCGTTAACACTACGGTACTGCGTACCGCGTCCAGTGGGCGTTAACACTACGGTGCCGCGTACCGCGTCCAGTGGGCGTTAACACTACGGTGCTGCCTGCCGCGTCCAGTGGGTGTTAACACTACGGTGCCGCGTACCGCGTCCAGTGGGCGTTAACACTACGGTGCCGCCTACCGCGTCCAGTGGGCGTTAACACTACGGTACCGCCTGCCGCTTCCAGCGGGTGTTAACACTACCGTACCGCCTACCGCGTCCAGTGGGCGTTAACACTACGGTACCGCCTGCCGCTTCCAGCGGGTGTTAACACTACCGTACCGCCTACCGCGTCCAGTGGGCGTTAGCACTACGGTGTATGATGATTAGTCATATAACATACTTAGCATAACTGAACTACTACTAGGTCTATATTTCTGTGGAATGTTTTCATTGTAGCAGTGAACAGGATAGGATTATTACCCCCGTCATGTCTCAACAGAACCGGAAGTACATCACGCCGGGGTGGGGGGAGGGGAACAGAACCGGAATACATCACGCCGGGGTGGGGGGAGGGGAACAAACCCCTTCAGCGTAACAAGAGAGTTCGCGTTGGTGGTGTCGTCAATGTTGTGCAGCCATGTAACAACACAGCACAAAGAAAGACGGTTAAATTGGAATAATCTGCACTGAGATGTCAGGTTATGACACACATAGCTGGGGCGTGTCAGCGGGTAAACAAAATTTAAATTACTGTTATGACGTCATCCTATTGTCTCAACTGTACATTAAGAATGTATTGTTGCGAGCTGATAAAATGACATTGAATCAAGGAGACCAAACTATATTACGGTTGAACAAATCGACAATCGCGATCAATGGCAATCATGAGCAATAAGTGAGCTTCTCTGAGACAAGTCTCAACCACAACGGATGATAAACTGAAAGCTTCACGCCCGATGGAATGCTGCAGCCAAACAGATATATTGCTCTTTAAAACAAGCACAGATCACGAAATCCCATTTTAGAAACTGAAATTTGGATTATAGGTGATTATTGTGCAAACTACCTACCGACATTTCCTTATTTGCACGATTGCATCATCTTCCTTCGTCTGTATAATGACACATAATCCATGTAAAGTAGCCAACGCGCCTTGATTCGAAACACAACTGCATTCTTGCAATCTGTAGATGAACTAAATTGACTTGATGCTGCAGCGTCCGACGGTTCTTCCATGTTAGAGCGAATCATTGATTCAGCTTAGCTCACTTATGACTCAAGCCTACCATTTGCTAGAATAAGACAGCTCGAAAGCGAGAGATGCAATGTATATTTTAAAAGGACTCCAGACCTATTCATGCCACGGGGAACAGGTGAGGCTCACCGTACTTTAAGTCAGAGAATACCCGTGTAACATTTCATTCTTGAAAAGAAATCATTTTCGAGAATGTACTGTTACATGGGCAGAAACGCGGGGTCCACGGGTACATATCCTTTATACTTGCAGATTGTGCCAATTATTAGCGAATAATAAGGTGTCCATGTTGTAGACGCCTTCCCAATGCGATATTTTTCGTGACGGTGGATGACACGCTGACCTGCCCAGCGATACCACCCCGGGGAGCATCAGCGAAAACAGTTTAACGGATCTTTATCAGTTTATGTTTATGTACTAGTTAAAGAACGAGCTGGAGTACTTTATTTGGGGAATGGACGACAGCGAGTTCTTTAACGTACTTATGAAACTGTTGTTACAAAGCATTAGTTCTGCTCATGATTTGCGTGGTGCATTTTCTAGGATTGGACACAAGAAATCGACAGCGTTAGGGAAGCAGCGGTTTGCTCTAAAATAAAAAAACAACCGATCAGCGAATGCACCAGTCAATGTGAAGCCCCAGGGTGGAGAGTGAGAAGGCATGGGGGTAGCAGATATTTTGAACATCTGTTCTAAATCCTCACACAAGGGTCAAGTCGTCTCGCCTAACTTCCATGAAAACAACTCCCATTGAAAGGCAGTATAAGGCAATCAACGCTTTTACTTTAGAGTGGATCCTCCATTGATATCGCACACATGTGGCGCCTTCAGCAGGAATGGCACGACCAATGTCATACCGTCCCCCGATCAAAGGCGCCACCGGATATAGATGCCATCGAACACTGTCGACTTTCCATATATTTTGTGCTTTCTGATCTAATGCACACCCCCCCCCCCCCCCCCCGCTTCTGACAAGATCTGACAAGCTAGCTCGGCTCAGCTCAGCTCGGCTCGTTTGATTACACCGTGACACTTAACTGAGTCAATATTAACAACAACTGTTCATCATCAACACAATGCGCAGTTTTTCCGTTCTTTATTTAAATAACGCACACTTACGTTAATAAAACACGAATAGGTCTGTTTTCCGGGTTATTCGTCTAGATAATGAACATTTAAGACAAAGGGGTGACGTCACACAATTTTTTAATTTCAAATCATGTTATATAGGCCGATCTACCGGCAGAGGGCGCTCCGCTTACGCTTTTGTAGTACGTCACATTTAACAATCATAATTATCATTCATATGCGAAAATTGAAAATGAAGATGCATCACTGTTTAGCATTTACTGTGCTACTTATATTGAAACCGGACGAATTTATTCGATTTTGATCGTTGAAGCCATGTAACTTTCGAACTATGCTTCCGAGTCCGATCGAGGATCAGTTTTGACCCTGTGTTATTTTTAAATATTTTTCGCCTAACTTTTCCACTGTGATCATTTGACAACGGAATGTTTATGTTTTTCAACTTCTGCATCGACAATACCGAATTTAACCCAAACAACCCTGTATAACCATGCGTGACTCCAGCACTGTTGTGGTCTAGTGAGTTTGACGGTTACGTGGGGCAGACGCGATGTACGGAACGAGCGCCCTCTGCTGGCAGAGCGGTAACAGGTTCTATCGTTACTGCGGCATCTGCATGCAATGGCATACATTCCACTTCAAAGAGACTAATTCACGCCCACACGGATGACGTGGAACTTCCATTTGTCCGATGGCGACGATTGTCACCGGAGAGCCCTTGGACTCAGGACTCAAAGACACAAACCAGGGCAGGGGTAGCAGGCCTTGACACGGTTCGGCCAGGATGTAAACAAGGACTTAGTCGCGGTAAGAGGCTCAGCTGTAGTGATCAGACGGGGCGCATCAAAGACAGCTGCTGGTCAGTTTTAGAATGCGCTACAGCTCACAGGCTGGGATGAGGCTCGCTACAGCTCACAGGCTGGGATGAGGCTGGCTACAGCTCACAGGCTGGGATGAGGCTGGCTACAGCTCACAGGCTGGGATGAGGCTGGCTACAGCTCACAGGCTGGGATGAGGCTCGCTACAGCTCACAGGCTGGGATGAGGCTCGCTACAGCTCACAGGCTGGGATGAGGCTCGCTACAGCTCACAGGCTGGGATGAGGCTGGCTACAGCTCACAGGAGGGGATGAGGCTCGCTACAGCTCACAGGCTGGGATGAGGCTGGCTACAGCTCACAGGCTGGGATGAGGCTCGCTACAGCTCACAGGCTGGGATGAGGCTGGCTACAGCTCACAGGAGGGGATGAGGCTCGCTACAGCTCACAGGAGGGGATGAGGCTCGCTACAGCTCACAGGCTGGGATGAGGCTGGCTACAGCTCACAGGCTGGGATGAGGCTCGCTACAGCTCACAGGCTGGGATGAGGCTGGCTACAGCTCACAGGAGGGGATGAGGCTCGCTACAGCTCACAGGCTGGGATGAGGCTGGCTACAGCTCACAGGAGGGGATGAGGCTCGCTACAGCTCACAGGCTGGGATGAGGCTGGCTACAGCTCACAGGAGGGGATGAGGCTCGCTACAGCTCACAGGCTGGGATGAGGCTGGCTACAGCTCACAGGAGGGGATGAGGCTCGCTACAGCTCACAGGCTGGGATGAGGCTGGCTACAGCTCACAGGAGGGGATGAGGCTCGCTACAGCTCACAGGCTGGGATGAGGCTGGCTACAGCTCATAGGCTGGGATGAGGCTGGCTACAGCTCACAGGAGGGGATGAGGCTCGCTACAGCTCATAGGCTGGGATGAGGCTGGCTACAGCTCACAGGAGGGGATGAGGCTCGCTACAGCTCACAGGCTGGGATGAGGCTGGCTACAGCTCACAGGAGGGGATGAGGCTGGCTACAGCTCACAGGCTGGGATGAGGCTGGCTACAGCTCACAGGCTGGGATGAGGCTCGCTACAGCTCACAGGCTGGGATGAGGCTCGCTACAGCTCATAGGCGGGGATGAGGCTCGCTACAGCTCACAGGCGAGGATGAGGCTCGCTACAGCTCACAGGAGGGGATGAGGCTCGCTACAGCTCACAGGAGGGGATGAGGCTCGCTACAGCTCACAGGCTAGGATGAGGCTCGCTACAGCTCACAGGCGAGGATGAGGCTCGCTACAGCTCACAGGAGGGGATGAGGCTCGCTACAGCTCACAGGCTGGGATGAGGCTGGCTACAGCTCACAGGAGGGGATGAGGCTCGCTACAGCTCACAGGCTGGGATGAGGCTCGCTACAGCTCACAGGCTGGGATGAGGCTGGCTACAGCTCACAGGAGGGGATGAGGCTGGCTACAGCTCACAGGCTGGGATGAGGCTGGCTACAGCTCACAGGCTGGGATGAGGCTGGCTACAGCTCACAGGAGGGGATGAGGCTCGCTACAGCTCACAGGCGAGGATGAGGCTCGCTACAGCTCACAGGCGAGGATGAGGCTCGCTACAGCTCACAGGAGGGGATGAGGCTCGCTACAGCTCACAGGCGAGGATGAGGCTCGCTACAGCTCACAGGAGGGGATGAGGCTCGCTACAGCTCACAGGCGGGGAAGAGGCTCGCTACAGCTCACAGGAGGGGATGAGGCTCGCTACAGCTCGCAGGCGAGGATGAGGCTCGCTACAGCTCACAGGCCAGGATGAGGCTCGCTACAGCTCACAGGAGGGGATGAGGCTCGCTACAGCTCACAGGCGAGGATGAGGCTCGCTACAGCTCACAGGCGAGGATGAGGCTCGCTACAGCTCACAGGAGGGGATGAAGCTCGCTGCAGCTCACAGGCGGGGATGAGGCTTGCTACAGCTCACAAGCGGGGATGAGGCTCGCTGCAGCTCACAGGCGGGGATGAGGCTTGCTACAGCTCACAAGCGGGGATGAGGCTCGCTACAGCTTACAGGCTGGGATGAGGTTCGCTACAGCTCACAGGAGGGAATGATGCTCGCTACAGCTAACAGGAGGGGATGAGGCTCGCTACAGCTCACAGGCTGGGATGAGGCTTGCTGCAGCTCACAGGCGGGGATGAGGCTCGCTACAGCTCACAGGAGGGAATGATGCTCGCTACAGCTAACAGGAGGGGATGAGGCTCGCTACAGCTCACAGGCTGGGATGAGGTTCGCTACAGCTCACAGGAGGGAATGATGCTCGCTACAGCTAACAGGAGGGGATGAGGCTCGCTACAGCTCACAGGCGAGGATGAGGCTCGCTACAGCTTACAGGAGGGGATGAGGCTCGCTGCAGCTCACAGGCGGGGATGAGGCTCGCTACAGCTCACAGGAGGGAATGAGGCTCGCTACAGCTCACAGGAGGGAATGAGGCTTGCTACAGCTCACAGGAGGGAATGAGGCTTGCTACAGCTCACAGGCGGGGATGAGGCTCGCTACAGCTCACAGGAGGGAATGATGCTCGCTACAGCTAACAGGAGGGGATGAGGCTCGCTACAGCTCACAGGCTGGGATGAGGTTCGCTACAGCTCACAGGAGGGAATGATGCTCGCTACAGCTAACAGGAGGGGATGAGGCTCGCTACAGCTCACAGGCGAGGATGAGGCTCGCTACAGCTTACAGGAGGGGATGAGGCTCGCTGCAGCTCACAGGCGGGGATGAGGCTCGCTACAGCTCACAGGAGGGAATGAGGCTCGCTACAGCTCACAGGAGGGAATGAGGCTCGCTACAGCTCACAGGAGGGAATGAGGCTCGCTACAGCTTACAGGAGGGAATGAGGCTCGCTACAGCTCACAGGAGGGGATGAGGCTCGCTGCAGCTCACAGGCGGGGATGAGGCTCGCTACAGCTCACAGGTGGGGATGAGGCTCGCTACAGCTCACAGGCTGGGATGAGGTTCGCTACAGCTCACAGGAGGGGATGAGGCTTGCTACAGGTCACAGGCGGGGATGAGGTTCGCTACAGCTCACAGGCGGGGATGAGGCTTGCTGCAGCTCACAGGCTGGGATGAGGCTCGCTACAGCTCACAGGCTGGGATGAGGCTCGCTACAGCTCACAGGCGGGGATGAGGCTCGCTACAGCTCACAGGAGGGAATGATGCTCGCTACAGCTCACAGACGGGGATGAGGCTCGCTACAGCTCACAGGAGGGAATGAGGCTCGCTACAGCTCACAGGCTGGGATGAGGCTCGCTACAGCTCACAGGCGGGGATGAGGCTTGCTACAGCTCACAGGCTGGGATGAGGCTCGCTACAGCTCACAGGCGAGGATGAGGCTCGCTACAGCTCACAGGAGGGAATGATGTTCGCTACAGCTCACAGGAGGGGATGAGGCTTGCTACAGCTCACAGGAGGGAATGAGGCTCGCTACAGCTCACAGGCGGGGATGAGGCTTGCTACAGCTCACAGGCTGGGATGAGGCTCGCTACAGCTCACAGGCGAGGATGAGGCTCGCTACAGCTCACAGGAGGGGATGAAGCTCGCTGCAGCTCACAGGCGGGGATGAGGCTTGCTACAGCTCACAAGCGGGGATGAGGCTCGCTACAGCTCACAGGAGGGAATGAGGCTTGCTACAGCTCACAGGCGGGGATGAGGCTCGCTACAGCTTACAGGAGGGGATGATGCTCGCTGCAGCTCACAGGCGAGGATGAGGCTCGCTACAGCTCACAGGCGGGGATGAGGCTCCCTACAGCTCAGAGGCAGGGATGAGGCTCACTACAGCTCACAGGCGGGGATATGGCTCGCTACGCCTCACAGGCGGGGATGAGGCTCGCTAAAGCTCACAGGTAGGGATGAGGCTCGCTAAAGCTCACAGGAGGGAATGAGGCTCGCTACACCTCACAGGCGGGGATGAGGCTCGCTACAGCTCACAGGAGGGAATGAGGCTTGCTACAGCTCACAGGCGGGGATGAGGCTTGCTACAGCTCAAAGGCGGGGATGAGGCTCGCTACAGCTCACAGGCGGGGATGAGGCTTGCTACAGCTCACAGGTGGGGATGAGGCTGGTTACAGCTCACAGGCTGGGATGAGGCTTGCTACAGCTCACAAGCGGGGATGTGGTTCGCTACAGCTCACAGGCGGGGATGAGGCTCGCCGCAGCTCCCCGGCGGGATGACTTTGGGTTGTCAGTGATTACCTGTGAATAATACATACATGTCATCAGTAATACGTAAGATACGATTTGGAACCTAACGAACTGCTGGAGGCCACTTGGCGGTTTGTTTCATTAAAGCTATTTAAAAAGCTATTTAAAACATCTCCCGTCAATTAAAACAAATCTGCATAGGGTACTGAAATGAAAGGCCTGCATTCACTATTAACACAACAGTAATAATTGTTTAAAATTGTCGTGGAAAAGGTATTTGAGCTTCACAACTTACCGCAAGGTGGAAGCTACGAGCACTATGTCACAGATTTGTGTGTAGTTCCCCGGTGATGACACCACTTCAGGGATGCTGAGCGGGTTCCAGGCAATGAATTTCTGCGATAACTAAGTAATAAAAATAGGTAATTTTTGCACTAATCCGGCAATAATATGTAACCATTTTAGATCCTGACATGGTTTTGGCTGGACGTTATTAACAAATTCTGTTTTCTCTTGTTAGACACGAGGATGCCACAGTGAGCACGGCGTGGGAGGCACAGACATCACCCACCCCCGAGGGCGGGAGTCAAGACGCTGGGGGTGGAGCCCCACCAGGGGGGACCGAACCCCCACCCGTCCGCCTCCAGATCCTCGTCACCATGGCAATCGATAAATACGGCGGTGGACTGGTGCTAGTTGTCGGCGTGCTGGGTAACTTCATATCCCTGTTTGTGTTCAGCCGGCCAGGCTTGCGCCACAACCCCTCCTGCAAGTACCTGTTTGTCCTGTCGCTGTCCGACTGCCTGCTTATCGCCGTCGGCCAGGGGGGGCGCCACTGGGTGCGTGTCCTGTCCGGCCGGGACCCCCTCACGTACGTCACATGGTACTGCAAGGCCTGGTACGTGCTGGTTCCCGCCCTCACCATGTTCTCCGACTACGTCCTCATGGGGTTAACGGTGGAGCGCTGCCTGGCGGTCTGCCTCCCGCTGCGGGCCAAGGACATCTTGAGGGGCACGGGGGCGAGGCTCTATATGGCCCTGTCGCTCCTCCTGATCACCGCCTACTACACCTACGGCGTCGTCTTCTACGAGATCCTGACGATCCAGAGAGGGGGTGCCCCGGCGCTGGACTGCCAGATCAATCCGGCCGTCCACCCGGTGTTCGCCCTGACCGTGCGGCCCTGGCTCGAGTTCACCATCAACTCCCTCGTCCCGGCTGCCGTCATCTCAGTCTGCAATGTCGTCATCGTCGTGAGGGTGACGCGCAGGCCGGCCGCGCGGGCCCTGGGTCGCACCCAGACGGACAAGCAGGACCGCCAGCTGACCTCCATGATCGGGACCCTGCTGGCGGTCAGCCTGGCCTTCATCATCCTAACCACGCCCGTCCGGGTCGCCTTCATCCTGGGCGCCGCCTTCCCCGCCGGCTACTGGCAGTCGGCATCCAGCCTGGCCGCCGACAACCGCCTCCTGTGGGCCCTCAGCATCTTCTGTCTCTACTTCAACCACGCCATCAACTTCATCCTCTACTTCATCGCCGGACGCGACTTCCGGCGGGAGCTGCGCGCCATGTTCGCCGAGGCCCTCGCGCAGGTCGGCTGCTGCGCCGCAGACAGCGCCATGGCAACCAACAGCGTCCTCACCTCCTCCTTAGCAGGGTCTCTGGATGGAGGAATTGTTAAGTCGGCCGACTGTAACCCGACCCAGATGGAGCATGGCGTGACCCAAGGGCTGGCGACGGTTGACCCGACCCAGATTGCATTGGCGATCACTGATCCGACCCGATTACAATCCCAGACGGCGACGGGGACGGCTAACCCGACCTAGATCTTAGATGGCTGCTACGGTTGAACTGATCTAAATAGTTGTTGGCGGCGATCTTTGACCCGATAAAGATCTCAGATAATGACCAGTGACCTCAGGGGCCGATCCACCGCGGTCCACCGCGGTCCACCGCGGTCCACCATGGTCCACCATGGTCCACCATGGTCCATCTTGGTCCGCTGCGGTCCATCATGGTCCACCGCGGTCCATCATGGTCCACCGTGGTCCATCCTGGTCCACCGCGGTCCATCATGGTCCACCGCGGTCCATCATGGTCCACCGCGGTCTATCATGGTTCACCATGGTCCATCCTGGTCCACCGCGGTCCATCATGGTTCACCATGGTCCATCATGGTCCACCGCGGTCCATCATGGTTCACCATGGTCCATCATGGTCCACCGCGGTCTATCATGGTTCACCATGGTCCATCCTGGTCCACCGCGGTCTATCATGGTCCACCGCGGTCCATCATGGTCCACCGCGGTCCAACGCGGTCTATCATGGTCCACCGCGGTCTATCATGGTTTACCATGGTCCATCCTGGTCCACCGCGGTCTATCATGGTCCACCGCGGTCCATCCTGGTCCACCGCGGTCTATCATGGTTCACCGCGGTCCATCCTAGTCCACCGCGGTCCATCCTGGTCCACCGCGGTACACCATGGTCCACCGCGGTCCATCATGGTCCACCGCGGTCCATCATAGTCCACCATGGTCCATCCTGGTCCACCGCGGTCTATCATGGTTCACCATGGTCCATCCTGGTCCACCGCGGTCTATTATGGTCCACCGCGGTCCATCATAGTCCACCGCGGTACACCATGGTCCATCATGGTTCACCGCGGTCCACCAGGGTCCCCCATACTTTACCACGGTCCACCGGATGATAATCGAACATTAGATTCTAGTATAAACTTTTATGATTTTTATAGCATGATGCACGCCATTCCGAGAGAATGGAGGAGGGACGTTATGGAGAGAAGTGGTCAGGATACCGTACTAGTATACCCCTATTTAGACCATCTGTATAGATCGAAGCGAGTGTGCAATGATGTTTATAAGGATTTGATTACTTCGTTACCTATAAATCGCAAAAATGAAGAAAAGTGGTCGAGAGTTTTTGGAGTAACCATAGATGAGAAGGAATGGCGAGCTCTCTACCTGCTACCTACTTATGCGTCTGTTAATGAACGACTGAGAAGTCTTCAATATAGGATTTTACATAGAATTTGTGTCACGAATAAGTATCTCCGAATGTGTAGGCTGACAAATTGTGATGCATGCTCTTTTTGCAAATGTGAAACAGAATCTCTCGTCCGCCTATTTTACCACTGTCCGATTGTTAATCTCATATGGAATGAACTGGGCCGGATACTGGCTGGCTTTCCCGCAGACACATTAATAACATAGAAAATGGTTTAATTTGGCATTCGTCTCGTCCCGATTCGTCCCGAATGTTTGTGATCTAGTTAATCATGTCTTGACGATAGTAAAACAGTTTATTTATAAATGTAAGTGGGGTAATTTCAAGCCAAGTTTCCAAGGTGTTGTAAATACAATTAGTTATAGTTATAAACTAGACAACCTTGTATTGTCGCACATTGCCTTTGTAAAGAAATGGGGACCCGTTGAACCTCTTCTTGATCGGGTTACATGATTTAGATAAGTTCTGCTGTTAGTCTCCGTATTGTGATACGTTACATATATGTTGTACTGTTATGGATACAATAAAAAAAAAAAAAAAAAAAAGATTATTTGGGAAGATGCACTTTTAAAGTCAAGATCGGATGGAAAGAGAACAGTTAGGTCGAAATGGTTTTGAAAAAAGTATGAAAATCCGAACCCCTACTTGAATTTTCTGGGAACGCCTATGTTACAGTTGTACAACGATGCTAGAGCTCCGACCGGGGAATTGGTTACATAACGTGTTAAAGCGTTTAACATTGGATCTTATAGCATAAAGTTCCTTGAATACGATTTACTTCTGGTTATTCCATTTCCGTTTCCTTCACCAGTGTCAGATGTCATCAAACAAAAGCAATTTAGAGGAAAAGATGACGATCGAACGGTCAAATTTCGTTTTTCTGGCGCCGCAATGTGCCCTACGATAAAATATACTCATTCTGGCCAAAACGGTGCGCTCAGATCTGACATAGAAACCAGCATGATCGTTTCAACTCGTTTCACAATTTATCGCCCACCCCCATATATTATCGCCCAACATCAACCGACGGATACATGGGTAACTGAGTACATGAGTCCTTTTGAATAACAAAATAAGGTCTTAGATATGTTTCACATAATTTTATTTACTGTTCATTCATGTATTCCTCCCCTTAAACATGTGTGGTCATACTGAGCGAATATTGCATACATAAGAGCCTCTACCTCCTGTCTCTCCTACGTACCTGGGCAGAAGAGCAGAAGATGTCTTCAAGAAAAAGAAGAGGCGAAACGATCGCGTGGTTTTATAGCATTAGACCCAGTCCACATGACGGTAGCGGGCGTTGACTCCGGTGCCACCAAGTTTTTCTCCAGATGGGGCAATTAGAACTGCACTCTCTGCCTTCGACTCAAAAACACACCG
The DNA here is from genome assembly GCA_964019135.1 of Arenicola marina. Lineage (NCBI taxonomy): Eukaryota > Metazoa > Annelida > Polychaeta > Arenicolidae > Arenicola > Arenicola marina. The sequence continues at coordinate 40,740,774 of OZ025260.1, forward strand.
CGCATTTCCACAAATTAGTGTCGCAGATCCCGCCTAGGCCTAACAACACACGGTATCAGGTGACGAAAAGAAAGAGTTTAGTCACAATGGGAAACACGAGAGAGGGCATTTTTTAGCCTGGTGGCGCCACTGTGCTAGCGGTCTCACCTGCCTACGCAAGGGATACATGTTTCCTTCTTGTTTACAAGATCTAGCATTCAGCGATTGTTCCGAATTTCACACAAAAGGGAAAACAACACAGCGACAATCTTACTTTCTATTCTTTCTGTGCAGTATAAATGATCACTTCACACGTCAGTTATCAAGCAAACTAAAAGAAGGAGCGCGCGCTTGTAATGACGTCTCGTTTCCACTGTTGCAATAGCGTCCCATGGCAACTATTGCTACGCAATGTTACACGCACTGTCCTTCTTTTAGCTTGCTTGATGGCCAGCGTTTACGATGAAATTTCATCATGTGCATGTCTTTACATGTTCCAGAAAGAATTGATCGCCAAAGAAAGAAAATTACAGTTGAATCGGCCAAAAATGCGTTGACGTTTATAAGGGGTAGTGCCCGGGGATAGGATAATCTTTTAATTGTTTGACCCATGGCTCACTGTTCAGAAATAAGTGAGATGGAGGGCTACAGATAAAGTGGTCGCCCCGCATTACGCATATGACAATTGTTCGTGTCGCTTCCAACGTTACAGTCTAGCTGCAATATATCAGCTGGCCTCATTTATAGCCACAATCTCTTTCATATGGTCCTCCTTAGGAAAAACGTGACGACCACCATTTTTGCATTTAGAAACACAACATGAATTTCATGCAATGTGCATCATTTTCATTCTATAAATTCAGAAACCTAATAAACATGGCCGTTTCGGCTGTGATGTGGCAAGCGTGTCTATCCCTGGACACCACAGAACTCGTCGCGGTACTGCTGCTTATAACAAAGCATCGCGAACCACACAAACTGATGACATTTACCACCAAGTTGAAAAGTGGTTAAAGCAATATGTTTTGTATTTTTTTGTATTACCAATCTCTCCTCCATGTCATAAGTATATTTTGTCTTGAATTTAAATCCTGAAAGCCTGTGGGCTATCCGAAAAGAAGCAAGTTTGTTTACCGGAGCAGAAGTTGGTGGCCGGCTTTAAATCCCTGCGCACCTGTTCGCTGTTCTGGTATTCTGTGTGATGTCGACCGCGACTCGCTAGGACGTCCGCGCGCGATAAACTAGTCCGCGCAGTTTTAGGTTGAAATTGTTGTTTTACAGACTCACCGAGATATCTAACATATATGCGAAATATATGATTTTGAGATACTTTTAGTCTTGATTTTAAAAATGTAAAAAATGTAAGATGGCGCATGTAAGTAGGCTGCTTTAGTTGATATCACGGGCAAGGCTCTAGTAAGAGACTCCATTTGGCAGTCGGGCATGCGTGGAATTTAGACAAAAGAAATCTTGGATGATTCAAGGACTGATTCTTATTTGTATTTGGCCTTCTTTAGTTTTGGTGGGAAAGAGCTCGATATGCAACTTTAACATAACAGATCGAAGCAACTGTCATCAATGTAAACTAATACGTGACAGCACCGGAAGTGGAACATAAGGACCCCTAGCACAGCAGCGCCACCTAGCGAATGGCTATTTCTTGAGTTCCCCATTATAACTCTTTCGAAATGGAACAAGATGTCTTTAATACACAGAGCTCGTTATTGTTATGTTTTCTTCTTGAACTTTATGATGATACAAACAATTACAGCTGATTTGACCGTTTTTCAAGAATCTTGAAATTTACCCCTCGGCGACAGCAGCGGTAAAAGCGGAGCTTGCGTAGCGCCACCGCGCGGGGAGCTTGGAGAACAGACCAAGAGGAGGTTCCTCATATGACTGTGTTAGGAAGCGTTTTGATTGCATATTCCGAAGAAGCAGTAGGAAAACAAAGTGCGGCCATGGTGTGGAAGGACGTTCGTGCAAAAATGGCTGTTACATAGTCGGCAGTCAGTTGTACCAGTTAAATTAGTTGCAATTTTTGTATTTATTTTATACAATTTTTGTATGTCCCAACATGAATTAATATTGCTCAATACGGCCGAAGAAAATATGTGGATGACAGATCCCGCTCTAATAACAATTAGCAGCTTTTATATAAGACATGTCCCTTGTGTACCTTTAACAAGCGCCTTGAAATCAATAGTTTGTCTAAAACTTAATTTTGAGGTGTTTTAAGCTACAACAGGAGTAATACGGCTTAAGATATATACGAAAACCATGTTAAATCGCCCCGAAAAATGGAAAAAAACGAACAAAATTCAATTACAATTTGCTAAATGTCCCACCCCCCACATAAAAATCTTTCGATTTTTTTTATATTGTGCTAGGACATGGGTAGATACTATCCCCACAAAAATAAATTATCTTGCAATTAGTTCGAGGTCCACCCCATGTGGTGCTGGTATGACCGGACTATACGTGCACTAAAACTTACAGTACACATAAGAAATCCTCACAAAATCGGTGGTTAGCATAGATATGCCAAATTTTCAAATGAACATCAAAAAAATTCCCCCCGCCCCCACCTAGATTTCTTTAGATTTTTTTCATGGGTATGGTCAATTCTGTTGCAATTTGATTCTGGTCCATACACGGAATGACTAGACTATAAGTTTAAGCGTTAGAACGATTGGAAGATACTTTTTTTGCAATATTTATCTTTCTCGTTCCGTATTATTCGTTACCGGGTTACAAAGGTTACACGCATACATGTATGTACATGTCGTAGACCAAAGAAACAAACCGTTAAATTGAACTGAACTGTACCTAAAAGTGATATTTATACAATGATAGTCAAGCACGACCAGCATACACCAGTCGGAATCAATAACGAGAGACAGTCTTCTCAAAGGGTTCTTTCCGTCCATCTGGGACAGCAGAGCAATTAGCAGTTTACAGGTTTGGGAACCGTTTGATCTCGGTACGAGTCTCAGATTCCCCTGAGTAATTCATTAGCCCAATAAGCACACGCCTTAAGTGGGCGACATCTAGTCGAGGTGGTCATCTAGCTTTGAACACGTTTTCAGATCGAGGATCGTCCTGGTGGCTTTCTTCCCGGCCACACTAATTGGCCTCTCTGGCGGAAGGGTGGGTGGGGGGGGGGGGTAAGTTGTCTGACAGTAAGACAACCGCCGGGGGAGGGGGAACGGGTAAGCTGTCCGACAATCTGACGGCGGCCGGGGGGAGGGAGGGGGGACGGGTATGCTCGGTGTCGGAAATAGGGGTCCAATGCCAAGTGTCGATTTTGCCAAATTTCCAGTGTGGAATATCAATTTTTCACAATATTCCGTGTCCCTTTTTTTTTTAAATTGCCACTATCTTTGTCGATGTCGCTTTTTCATATCCTTAGCGTCGAAACTTAGGAGTCAATGTCGAATGTTGATTTTTCAAATATGCCTGTGTCGCTGTCACCATTTACCCCTTCCACATAGGTGTGTGCAGGAGTTCTTGAAAGAGGGCAACAAAAAATTGATCCACAAAAACATGAAAAACTGCGTGTAAGCAGCAGGTCTTACCTTTCTTTTTCCTTGGGGAATCTGAAGAATGGCATTCCTTGATATTTCTTTCGTGAATTCGCGCAATTTATGACAGAACAAACTTGAAGTTGATGCCTGTTGACGGCGGCATTGTGCAACACTACGCGTCCATCCCGTGCCACAATTACTGGTCTGTAGTCCAGCCCATGGCCGTCCATCCCCCGCCGCCACAATTACTGGTCTGTAGTCCAGCCCATGCCCGTCCATCCCCCGCCGCCACAATTACTGGTCTGTAGTCCAGCCCATGGCCATCCATCCCCCGCCGCCACAATTACTGGTCTGTAGTCCAGTCCATGGCCGTCCATCCCCCGCCGCCACAATTACTGGTCTGTAGTCCAGCCCATGGCCGTCCATCCCCCGCCGCCACAATTACTGGTCTGTAGTCCAGCCCATGGCCATCCATCCCCCGCCGCCACAATTACTGGTCTGTAGTCCAGTCCATGGCCGTCCATCCGCCGCCGCCACAATTACTGGTCTGTAGTCCAGCCCATGGCCGTCCATCCCCCGCCGCCACAATTACTGGTCTGTAGTCCAGCCCATGGCCATCCATCCCCCGCCGCCACAATTACTGGTCTGTAGTCCAGTCCATGGCCGTCCATCCCCCGCCGCCACAATTACTGGTCTGTAGTCCAGCCCATGACCGTCCATCCCCCGCCGCCACAATTACTGGTCTGTAGTCCAGCCCATGGCCGTCCATCCCCCGCCACCATTACTGGTCTGTAGTCCAGCCCATGGCCGTCCATCCCCCGCCGCCACAATTACTGGTCTGTAGTCCAGCCCATGGCCATCCATCCCCCGCCGCCACAATTACTGGTCTGTAGTCCAGTCCATGGCCGTCCATCCCTCGCCGCCACAATTACTGGTCTGTAGTCCAGCCGATGGCCGTCCATCCCCCGCCGCCACAATTACTGGTCTGTAGTCCAGCACATGGCCGTCCATCCCCCGCCGCCACCATTAGTGGTCTGCAGTCCAGCCCATGGCCATCCATCCCCCGCCGCCACAATTACTGGTCTGTAGTCCAGTCCATGGCCGTCCATCCCCCGCCGCCACAATTACTGGTCGGTAGTCCAGCCCATGACCGTCCATCCCCCGCAGCCACAATTACTGGTCTGTAGTCCAGCCCATGGCCGTCCATCCCCCGCCGCCACAATTACTGGTCTGTAGTCCAGCCCATGACCGTCCATCCCCCGCCGCCACCATTACTGGTCTGTAGTCCAGCCCATGGCCGTCCATCCCCCCGCCACAATTACTGGTCTGTAGTCCAGCCCATGGCCGTCCATTCCCCGCGGCCACAATTACTGGTCTGTAGTCCAGCCGATGGCCGTCCATCCCCCGCCGCCACAATTACTGGTCTGTAGTCCAGTCCATGGCCGTCCATCCCCCGCCACAATTACTGGTCTGTAGTGCAGCCCATGGCCTTCCATCCCCCGCCACAATTACTGGTCTGTAGTCCAGCCCATGGCCGTCCATTCCCCGCGGCCACAATTACTGGTCTGTAGTCCAGTCCATGGCCGTCCATCCCCCGCCACAATTACTGGTCTGTAGTGCAGCCCATGGCCTTCCATCCCCCGCCACAATTACTGGTCTGTAGTCCAGCCCATGGCCGTCCATTCCCCGCGGCCACAATTACTGGTCTGTAGTCCAGTCCATGGCCGTCCATCCCCCGCCACAATTACTGGTCTGTAGTGCAGCCCATGGCTGTCCATCCCCCGCCACAATTACTGGTCTGTAGTCCAGCCCATGGCCGTCCATCCCCCGCCGCCACAATTACTGGTCTGTAGTCCAGCCCATGGCCGTCCATCCCCCGCCGCCACCATTACTGGTCTGCAGTCCAGCCCATGGCCGTCCATCCCCCGCCGCCACAATTACTGGTCTGTAGTCCAGCCCATGGTCGTCCATCCACCGCCACCATTACTGGTCTGTAGTTCAGCCCATGGCCGTCCATCCCCCGCCGCCACAATTACTGGTCTGTAGTCCAGTCCATGGCCGTCCATCACTCGCCGCCACAATTACTGGTCTGTAGTCCAGTCCATGGCCGTCCATCCCCCGCCACAATTACTGGTCTGTAGTCCAGCCCATGGCCGTCCATCCCCGGCCACAATTACTGGTCTGTAGTCCAGCCCATGGCCGTCCATTCCGCGCGGCTACAATTACTGGTCTGTAGTCCAGCCCATGGCCGTCCATCCCCCGCCGCCACAATTACTGGTCTGTAGTCCAGTCCATGGCCGTCCATCCCCCGCCACAATTACTGGTCTGTACTGCAGCCCATGGCTGTCCATCCCCCGCCACAATTACTGGTCTGTAGTCCAGCCCATGGCCGTCCATTCCCCGCGGCCACAATTACTGGTCTGTAGTCCAGCCCATGGCTGTCCATCCCCCGCCACAATTACTGGTCTGTAGTCCAGTCCATGGCCGTCCATCCCCCGCCACAATTACTGGTCTGTAGTGCAGCCCATGGCCGTCCATCCCCCGCCACAATTACTGGTCTGTAGTCCAGCCCATGGCCGTCCATCCCCCGCCGCCACCATTACTGGTCTGTAGTCCAGCCCATGGCCGTCCATCCCCCGCCGCCACCATTACTGGTCTGTAGTCCAGCCCATGGCCGTCCATCCCCCGCCGCCACAATTACTGGTCTGTAGTCCAGTCCATGGCCGTCCATCCCCCGCCACCATTACTGGTCTGTAGTCCAGCCCATGGCCGTCCATCCTCCGCCGCCACAATTACTGGTGTGTAGTCCAGCCCATGGCCGTCCATCCTCCGCCGCCACCATTACTGGTCTGTAGTCCAGCCCATGGCCGTCCATCCCCCGTCGCCACAATTACTGGTCTGTAGTCCAGTCCATGGCCGTCCATCCCCCGTCGCCACAATTACTGGTCTGTAGTCCAGTCCATGGCCGTCCATCCCCCGCCACCATTACTGGTCTGTAGTCCAGCCCATGGCCGTCCATCCTCCGCCGCCACAATTACTGGTCTGTAGTCCAGCCCATGGCCGTCCATCCCCCGCCGCCACCATTACTGGTCTGTAGTCCAGCCCATGGCAGTCCATCCCCCGTCGCCACAATTACTGGTCTGTAGTCCAGCCCATGGCCGTCCATCCCCCGCCGCCACCATTACTGGTCTGTAGTCCAGCCCATGGCCGTCCATCCCCCGCCACAATTACTGGTCTGTAGTCCAGTCCATGGCCGTCCATCCCCCGCCACAATTACTGGTCTGTAGTGCAGCCCATGGCCGTCCATCCCCCGCCACAATTACTGGTCTGTAGTCCAGCCCATGGCCGTCCATCCCCCGCCGCCACCATTACTGGTCTGTAGTCCAGCCCATGGCCGTCCATCCCCCGCCGCCACAATTACTGGTCTGTAGTCCAGCCCATGGCCGTCCATCCCCCGCCGCCACAATAACTGGTCTGTAGTCCAGTCCATGGCCGTCCATCCCCCGCCACCATTACTGGTCTGTAGTCCAGCCCATGGCCGTCCATCCTCCGCCGCCACAATTACTGGTCTGTAGTCCAGCCCATGGCCGTCCATCCCCCGCCGCCACCATTACTGGTCTGTAGTCCAGCCCATGGCCGTCCATCCCCCGTCGCCACAATTACTGGTCTGTAGTCCAGTCCATGGCCGTCCATCCCCCGTCGCCACAATTACTGGTCTGTAGTCCAGTTCATGGCCGTCCATCCCCCGCCACCATTACTGGTCTGTAGTCCAGCCCATGGCCGTCCATCCTCCGCCGCTACAATTACTGGTCTGTAGTCCAGCCCATGGCCGTCCATCCCCCGCCGCCACCATTACTGGTCTGTAGTCCAGCCCATGGCCGCCCATCCCCCGTCGCCACAATTACTGGTCTGTAGTCCAGCCCATGGCCGTCCATCCCCCGCCGCCACCATTACTGGTCTGTAGTCTAGCCCATGGCCGTCCATCCCCCGTCGCCACAATTACTGGTCTGTAGTGCAGCCCATGGCCGTCCATCCCCCGCCACAATTACTGGTCTGTAGTGCAGCCCATGGCCGTCCACCCCCCGCCACAATTACTGGTCTGTAGTCCAGCCCATGGCCGTCCATCCCCCGTCGCCACAATTACTGGTCTGTAGTCCAGCCCATGGCCGTCCATCCCCCGCCACAATTACTGGTCTGTAGTCCAGCCCATGGCCGTCCATCCCCCGCCGCCACCATTAATGGTCTGTAGTCCAGCCCATGGCCGTCCATCCCCTGCCGCCACCATAACTGGTCTGTAGTCCAGTCCATGGCCGTCCATCCCCCGCCGCCACCATTACTGGTCTGTAGTCCAGCCCATGGCTGTCCATCCCCCGTCGCCACAATTACTGGTCTGTAGTCCAGCCCATGGCCGTCCATCCCCCGCCGCCACCATTACTGGTCTGTACTCCAGCCCATGGCCGTCCATCCTCCGCCGCCACCATTACTGGTCTGTAGTCCAGCCCATGGCCGTCCATCCCCCGTCGCCACAATTACTGGTCTGTAGTCCAGCCCATGGCCGTCCATCCCCCGCCGCCACCATTACTGGTCTGTAGTCCAGCCCATGGCCGTCCATCCCCCGTCGCCACAATTACTGGTCTGTAGTGCAGCCCATGGCCGTCCATCCCCCGCCACAATTACTGGTCTGTAGTGCAGCCCATGGCCGTCCATCCCCGGCCACAATTACTGGTCTGTAGTCCAGCCCATGGCCGTCCATCCCCCGTCGCCACAATTACTGGTCTGTAGTCCAGCCCATGGCCGTCCATCCCCCGCCACAATTACTGGTCTGTAGTCCAGCCCATGGCCGTCCATCCCCCGCCGCCACCATTACTGGTCTGTAGTCCAGTCCATGGCCGTCCATCCCCCGCCGCCACCATTACTGGTCTGTAGTCCAGCCCATGGCTGTCCATCCCCCGTCGCCACAATTACTGGTCTATAGTCCAGCCCATGGCCGTCCATCCCCCGCCGCCACCATTACTGGTCTGTACTCCAGCCCATGGCCGTCCATCCCCCGCCGCCACCATTACTGGTCTGTAGTCCAGCCCATGGCTGTCCATCCCCCGACGCCACAATTACTGGTCTGTAGTCCAGCCCATGGCCGTCCATCCCCCGCCGCCACCATTACTGGTCTGTAGTCCAGCCCATGGCCGTCCACCCCCCGGCGCCCACGCTTGAGTCCTTTTGCCATGATCGTGGGTATGACAAACTCAAATGACAATCAGTGCTGATTGTAGGTACAAGTGAGAAGTACTCATCTCTGAAACTGACAACAAAGCGATATGCTGCTTTGTTTGTCCGACTTGTTTGTCCGATATAACGCACGTGGAAGACCTTTTTCACCGCATGATTGGCTAAAATCAGCAGTGACGTCAGTGAATGATTGACAGCCTGGATCGGTTTATTACTGACCTGTAGTCCAGCCAATGGCGGTGGCAGGGGGTAGGGGGGTGTTGGGGTGGCCTGCCTCGCCATGTCACCAGCCTTTCCTGTACCTTTCTTTATTCTTGAACTTAACGTACAGGTACCTATCTGTTTTGTCTTTGAAACCCCTTGTCGATCCTGCAGGCTGTGTGCATCCGACTTACCCGAACCCTCGTCCAATCTACTTCCCGCCTCCCCTCCCTCTCTCTGTCTCTCTCTCCCTCTCCCTCCCCCCCCCCCCTCACCCTCTCTCCCTCTCTCTCTCTCTCTCTCTCTCTCTTTCTGTTGTCCGACTAGCTTCTTCACGCCGCAGGCTACGACTGACTTCGTCCCCGGCTTCCTCCCTGCCGGGAACCTCGCCCGACAAGTCACATCTAGCCGCTGTGGCTTTGGCTCCCTCCCCGCCCCCACCCCCACACCACCCTCATGGTTACCATAGGCCCTGTTATATAGAGGCCCCTACACGGCGGCGGACCACCTCAGTGTCACTTTAACGCAAGACGGAAGGGTGGCACATTCTATCAACCTCTCCACACAAAGACACTTTGACTGCAACATTTTATATTCGTCCTTTTCATTCGAGTGACTTTGTAAGGTAGTCCTTCCGTTTTCACCATGGCGAAGGTGGCTGTATTCTGGAGCCTGGTCTGTTTGGCCCAAGTCATTACACCGGGGAGGAGTCAACAGTTTAATTCCACAGATTCGTCGGGAGCTGTAACTTCGTCCACTACAGCGACATCACACGGTGACTTCTTGGAGGGAGAAGGGTAAGTTGTTATGCTATCTTACTAACTTACACCAACCGCTGATATGCTCAACTGCTACTGTCAGCAATCAGGAACACTTTACGAAATCTAGTATTTGGTGAAAGCAATCAGTGTAATGTTTCAAAATATTTAGTACTTTGTGCAAGAAATCAGTGTAATACTTTACGAAATCTAATACTTGGTGAAAGAAAAAAGTGTAATACTTTACGACATCTGATACTTGGTGAAAGAAAAAAGTGTAATACTTTACGACATCTGATACTTGGTGAAAGCAAACAGTGTAGTACTTTACGAAATCTAGCATTTGATAAAAACAATCAGACGTGTAGTACTTTACAATATCTAGTATGTTATCTTACCTTGTTAGGCATACTGGGATCGCTTCGTTGTTCAAGAGGCTGTACATTGCTCATGTCATATCGTGACGTACTTTTTTGTCACAAAGATGTAATAATTTTTATAATTATAATTTTCAATTTTCGTCATATGTCAGTCGGTCGTGTTTGTTGGCTTATATTGGCGGGTGGGAGATGCGTCACGTGACGTCACGATGACGTCAAGATTCCAAACCACGGGTTGATCTCTAATTCCGTTAATATCGGTTAATACAGTGTGCAATTGCTCAAATTAGGGCCAGCGGTGCGCACGTTGCCCTAGCCCAACCCTAACCCATAACCCTAACCATACATAGCGCCTACAGCGTGCATATTGTCCGCTGGTGGCGCAATGTATCGCATCACAGTTATGCTTAGGCTATTGCTATGTTATTATACGTAATAGTGATGTTACGTCACGGTACGGCGCCGCCTACCGCGTCCAGTGGGCGTTAACACGTACGGCGCCGCGTACCGCGTCCAGTGGGCGTTAACACGTACGGCGCCGCGTCCAGTGGGCGCTACCACGTACGGCGCCGTGTCCAGTGAGCGTTAACACGAACGACGCCGCGTCCAGTGGGCGTTAACACGTACGGCGCCGCGTACCGCGTCCAGTGGGCGTTAACACGTACGGCGCCGCGTCCAGTGGGCGCTACCACGTACGGCGCCGTGTCCAGTGAGCGTTAACACGAACGACGCCGCGTCCAGTGGGCGTTAACACGTACGGCGCCGCGTCCAGTGGGCGTTACCACGTACGGCGCCGTGTCCAGTGAGCGTTAACACAAACGGCGCCGCGTCAAGTGGGCATTAACACGTACGGCGCCGCGTACCGCGTCCAGTGGACGTTAACACGTACGGCGCCGCGTCCAGTGGGCGCTACCACGTACGGCGCCGTGTCCAGTGAGCGTTAAAACGAACGACGCCGCGTCCAGTGGGCGTTAACACGTACGGCGCCGCGTCCAGTGGGCGTTACCACGTACGGCGCCGTGTCCAGTGAGCGTTAACACAAACGGCGCCGCGTCAAGTGGGCGTTAACACGTACGGCGCCGCGTACCGCGTCCAGTGGGCGTTACCACGTAAGGCGCCGTGTCCAGTGAGCGTTAACACGAACGACGCCGCGTCAAGTGGGCGTTAACACGTACGGCGCCGCGTACCGCGTCCAGTGGGCGTTACCACGTACGGCGCCGTGTCCAGTGAGCGTTTACACGAACGACGCCGCGTCCAGTGGGCGTTAACACGTACGGCGCCGCGTACCGCGTCTAGTGGGCGTTAACACGTACGGCGCCGCGTACCGCGTCCAGTGGGCGTTACCACGTACGGCGCCGTGTCCAGTGAGCGTTTACACGAACGACGCCGCGTCCGGTGGGCGTTAACACGTACGGCGCCGCGTACCGCGTCTAGTGGGCGTTAACACGTACGACGCCGTGTCCAGTGGGCGTTACCACGTACGGCGCCGTGTCCAGTGAGCGTTAACACGAACGGCGCCGCGTCAAATGGGCGTTAACACGTACGGCGCCGCGTACCGCGTCTAGTGGGCGTTAACACGTACGGCGCCGCGTACCGCGTCCATTGGGCGTTAACACGTACGGCGCCGCGTACCGCGTCCAGTGGGCGTTAATACGTACGGCGCCGCGTACCGCGTCCAGTGGGCGTTAACACGTACGGCGCCGCGTACCGCGTCCAGTGGGCGTTAACACGTACGGCGCCGCGTACCGCGTCCAGTGGGCGTTAACACGTACAGCGCCGCGTACCGCGTCCAGTGGGCGTTAACACGTACGGCGCCGCGTCCAGTGGGCGTTACCACGTACGGCGCCGTGTCCAGTGAGCGTTAACACGAACGACGCCGCGTCCAGTGGGCGTTACGTGTTAACGCCCACTGGACCAATGTCATACCGTCCCCCGTTCAAAGGCGACACAGGATATAGATGACATCGAAAACTGTCGACTTTCCATATATTTTGTGCTTTCTGATCTAATGCACCCCCCCCCCCTTCCCCCTGGCGCTTCTGACAAGATCTGACAAGATCTGACAAGCTAGCTCGGCTCAGCTCAGCTCGGCTCGATTGATTACACCGTGACACTTGTGGTTGTGGTTGGCATCCGTCCGTCTGCGAAAGACGATGGATTTGCAGTTTTGTTTGGTTTAAGTTATACGATTCGTAACGCGGCATTTACGCTGATGACTGAGTAAGCCTATCTGTGATCGACAGAGCTTTCCGCAGTCATCGCAACGGTGACTTGTCGATAGATCTTGGTTTGTGATCGCTGGTGGACGCCTAGATTGGCGTTTCAAGCCCAGTTTTACAAACCATAGCGAGTCGTGGTGGGCCATTCCGTCACGCACGACACGTGCCCATCCCCTGTTTTGGGATGCCAAGTCCTCCCAAGAATCTGGATCGATGCCGAAAGCCTTCATGTCCCGATTACAAACATCCTTAAACCTAAGCTTTGGCCGTCCATTTGGCCTTTTGCCGTCGACGAGTTCACCGTATAGCACATCCTTGGGAATGCGTTCATCTTGCATACGATGAACGTTCCCAAGCCAACGTAGACGACTTTGCTTCACAAGAGCAAGAATGCTTGGTAGGTTGGCCCGGGCTAACACTTCAGCATTTGTGACCTTGTCTTGCCAAGATATGCCTAAAATGTTTCGCAGGCAACGAAAATGGAAGTTATTCAATTTACTTTCTTGGCTACAATACGTAGTCCACGTTTCACTGCCATACAGCCCAGCTACTTAGAACGCACCCCCTGTAGATTAGCATTTTGGTGCGAATGGTAAGTTTTGAATTACGCCAAGCACGTTTGTTTAACCTACCAAACATGGTGGCTGCCTTTCCAATTCGAGTATTTATTTCCTAGTCCAGGGATAGATTATCCGTGACGGTACTTCCCAGGTAACAAAACGTATTAACCACCTCTAAAGGCATGTTGTTAAGGGTAATCACTGGCGGTGTGATAGCCCCTTGGCTCAGCACGACTGTTTTTTAACACTAATAGTCAAAGCAAATAAAGTACACGCATTTGAGAGCCGATCCATGAGTCTCTGTAGCTGGCTTTCTGAGTGCGCAACCAACGCTGCGTCGTCAGCGAATAGCAGTTCTCTTATTAGGAAGCGCCTCCGCTTGGACTTAGCGCGCAACCTTGAAAGGTTGTACAGCTTCCCATCAGATCTGGTGTGCAAGTAAACACCCTCCGCATCCTCATTAAATGCACGAGAAAGAAGCATAGAGAAGAAGATGCCAAATAAAGTTGGCGCAAGAACACAACCTTGCTTCACGCCATTTCTGACTTGGAAGCTCTCGGACGTAGCTCCGTCGAACTGCATGTACTGTGCTGAACGAGTGTTCAGGAAAGGAGCGGATAAGGTTAAGTAGTCTGCGAGGGCACCCAATAGACTCCAAGTTTTTGTACAAACCAGATCTGCTGACAGTATCAAAAGCCTTGGTAAGATCAACAAAAGCAAGGTAGAGGGGCTTGTGTTGTTCTCTACATTTCTCTTGAAGTTGACGCAACGAAAATATCATGTCAACAGTCGATCGTCCGGATCTGAATCCACACTGGGCTTCCGGATATACTCTATTTGCAAGGACTTGCAGTCTCTTTAAGGCAATTCTGGCGAAGAGCTTATCAGTAACACGTAAGAGTGATATTCCGCGGTAATTGTTACAATCACCCCGGTCTCCTTTGTTTTTGTAGTGTAACTATATTCGCATCACGCATGTTCTGTGGAACAATACCGTTGTTCCAGCAAAGGACGAGAAGTTGGTGAAGGTGAGGGAGCAACATAGTTTTCCCACACTTTATTACTTCAGCGGGAATCTTGTCGTTGTCAGGAGATTTCCCGCTGCCCAATGAATCGATTGCATCATTCAGCTCGCGCACTGAGGGAACTCTGTCCAGATCGTTCATGACCGGCAGTCGGGGTAATGCGTCAAGCGCCGTTGCCGATACATGAGACTCGTGCGCGTACAATGAGACATAGTGTTCCACCCAGCGAGACAGCTGCTTGCTACGATCCGTAATCACCTCGCCATCAAGTGACTTTAAGGGGGCTGTTTTAGTGACCTTGGGGCCCAGGGCTTTCTTAATTCCGGTATACATTGCCCGCATATTCCCTCTATCAGACGCCTCCTGGATCTCCTCGCAAAGGTTTATCCAGTACCGTGATGTTTATGTTTTTCAACTTCTGCATCGACAATACCGAATTTAACCAAAACAACCCTGTATAACCATTCGGGACCCCAGGTAAGAGGCTCAGCTGTAGTGATCAGACGGGGCGCATCAAAGACAGCTGCTGGTCAGTTTTAGGATGCGCTGCAGCTCACAGGCTGGGATGAGGCTCGCTACAGCTCACAGGCTGGGATGAGGCTCGCTACAGCTCACAGGAGGGAATGAGGCTCGCTACAGCTCACAGGCGGGGATGAGGTTTGCTACAGCTCACAGGCGGGGATGAGGCTCGCTACAGCTCACAGGCTGGGATGAGGCTTGCTACAGCTCACAAGCGGGGATGTGGTTCGCTACAGCTCACAGGCGGGGATGAGGCTCGCTACAGCTCACAGGCTGGGATGAGGCTTGCTACAGCTCACAAGCGGGGATGAGGTTAGCTACAGCTCACAGGCGGGGATGAGACTTGCTACAGCTCACAGGCGAGGATGAGGTTCGCTACAGCTCACAGGCGGGGATGAGGCTCGCTACAGCTCACAGGCGGAGATGAGGCTCGCTACAGCTCACAGGAGGGGATGAGGCTCGCTACAGCTCACAGGAGGGGATGAGGCTTGCTACAGCTCACAGGAGGGAATGAGGCTTGCTACAGCTCACAAGCGGGGATGAGGTTAGCTACAGCTCACAGGAGGGGATGAGGCTCGCTACAGCTCACAGGCGGGGATGAGGCTCGCTACAGCTCACAGGCAAGGATGAGGCTCGCTACAGCTCACAGGAGGGGATGAGGCTCGCTACAGCTCACAGGCGGGGATGAGGCTCGCTACAGCTCACAGGCTGGGATGAGGCTTGCTCCAGCTCACAGGCGAGGATGAGGCTCGCTACAGCTCACAGGCGGGGATGAGGCTCGCTACAGCTCACAGGCTGGGATGAGGCTTGCTCCAGCTCACAGGCGGGGATGAGGTTTGCTACAGCTCACAGGCGGGGATGAGGTTCGCTACAGCTTACAGGAGGGGATGAGGCTCGCTACAGCTCACAGGAGGGAATGAGGCTCGCTACAGCTCACAGGAGGGGATGAGGCTCGCTACAGCTCACAGGCGGGGATGAGGCTCGCTACAGCTCACAGGCGAGGATGAGGCTCGCTACAGCCCACAGGCGGGGATGAGGCTCACTACAGCTCACAAGCGGGGATGAGGCTCGCCACAGCTCACAGGCGGGGATGAGGCTCGCTACAGCTCACAGGAGGGGATGAGGTTTGTTACAGCTCACAGGAGGGGATGAGGCTTGTTACAGCTCACAGGAGGGGATGAGGCTCGCTACAGCTCACAGGCTGGGATGAGGCTCGCTACAGCTCACAGGCAAGGATGAGGTTTGCTACAGCTCACAGGCGGGGATGAGGCTCGCTACAGCTCACAGGCGGGGATGAGGCTCGCTACAGCTCACAGGCTGAGATGAGGCTTGCTCCAGCTCACAGGCAGGGATGAGGTTTGCTACAACTCACAGGCGGGGATGACGCTCACTACAGCTCACAGGCTGGGATGAGGCTTGCTCCAGTTCACAGGCGGAGATGACGCTCACTACAGCTCACAGGCTGGGATGAGGCTTGCTCCAGTTCACAGGCGGGGATGAGGTTCGCTACAGCTCACAGGCGGGGATGAGGTTCGCTACAGCTCACAGGCGGGGATGAGGCTCGCTGCAGCTCACAAGCGGGGATGAGGCTCGCTACAGCTCACAGGCGGGGATAAAGTTCGCTACAGCTCACAGGCGCGGATAAGGCTCGCTACAGCTCACAGGCGGGGATGAGGCTCGCTACAGCTCACAGGCGGGGATGAGGCTCGCTACAGCTCACAGGCTGGGATGAGGCTTGCTACAGTTCACAGGTGGGGATGAGGCTCGCTACTGCTGACAGGCGGGGATGAGGCTCGCTACAGCTCACAGGCTGGGATAAACAGCTCACAGGAAGGGATGAGGCTTGCTACAGTTCACAGATGGGGATGAGGCTCGCTACTGCTCACAGGCGGGGATGAGGCTCGCTACAGCTCACAGGCTGGGATGAGGCTCGCTACAGCTCACAGGTGGGGATGAGGCTCGCTACAGCTCACAGGCGGGGATGAGGCTCGCTACAGCTCACAGGCGGGGATGAGGCTCGCTACAGCTCACAGGCGGGGATGAGGCTCGCTACAGCTCACAGGCTGGGATGAGGCTCGCTACAGCTCACAGGAAGGGATGAGGCTTGCTACAGTTCACAGGTGGGAATGAGGCTCGCTACTGCTCACAGGCGGGGATGAGGCTCGCTACAGCTCACAGGCTGGGATGAGGCTCGCTACAGCTCACAGGCTGGGATGAGGCTCGCTACAGCTTACAGGCGGGGATGAGGCTCGCTACAGCTCACAGGATGGGATGAGGCTCGCTACAGCTCACAGGCTGGGATGAGGCTCGCTACAGCTCACAGGATGGAATGAGGCTCGCTACAGCTCGATGGGATGAGGCTCGCTACAGCTCACAGGAGGGGATGAGGCTTGCTACAGTTCACAGGTGGGGATGAGGCTCGCTACAGCTCACAGGAGGGGAAGAGGCTCGCTACAGCTCACAGGCTGGGATGAGGCTCGCTACAGCTTACAGGCGGGGATGAGGCTCGCTACAGCTCACAGGATGGGATGAGGCTCGCTACAGCTCACAGGCTGGGATGAGGCTCGCTACAGCTCACAGGATGGGATGAGGCTCGCTACAGCTCACAGGAGGGGATGAGGCTTGCTACAGTTCACAGGCGGGATGACTTTGAGTTGTCAGTGATTACCTGTGAATAATACATACATGTCATCAGTAATACGTAAGATACGATTTGGAACCTGACGAACTGCTGGAGGCCACTTGGCGGTTTGTTTCATTAAAGCTATTTAAACAGCTATTTAAAACATCTCCCGTCAATTAAAACAAATCTGCATAGGGTACTGAAATGAAAGGGCTGCATTCACTATTAACACAACAGTAATAATTTTTCAAATTGTCGTGGAAAAGGTATTTGAGCTTCACAACTTACCGCAAGGTGGAAGCTACGAGCACTACGTCACAGATTTGTGTGTAGTTCTCCGGTGATGACACCACTTTAGGGATGCTGAGCGGGTTCCAGGCAATCAATTTCAGCGATAACTAAGTAATAAAAATAGGTAATTCTTGCACTAATCCGGCCATAATATATAACCATTTTAGATCCTGACATGGTTTTGGCGGGAAACAAGAGAATAGCTTTCTTTATTAACAAATTCTGTTTTCTCTTGTTAGACACGAGGATGCCACAGTGAGCACGGCTTGGGAGGCACAGACATTACTCACCCCCGAGGGCGGGAGTCAAGACGCTGGGGGTAGAGCCCCACCAAGGGGGTCCGAACCCCCACCCGTCCGCCTCCAGATCCTCGTCACCATGGCAATCGATAAATACGGCGGTGGACTGGTGCTAGTTGTCGGCGTGCTGGGTAACTTCATATCCCTGTTTGTGTTCAGCCGGCCAGGTTTGCGCCACAACCCCTCCTGCAAGTACCTGTTTGTTCTGTCGCTGTCCGACTGCCTGCTTATCGCCGTCGGCCAGGGGGGGCGCCACTGGGTGCGTGTCCTGTCCGGCCGGGACCCCCTCACGTACGTCACATGGTACTGCAAGGCCTGGTACGTGCTGGTTCCCTCCCTCACCATGTTCTCCGACTACGTCCTCATGGGGTTGACGGTGGAGCGCTGCCTGGCGGTCTGCCTCCCGCTGCGGGCCAAGGACATCTTGAGGGGCACGGGGGCGAGGCTCTATATGGCCCTGTCGCTCCTCCTGATCACCGCCTACTACACCTACGGCGTCGTTTTCTACGAGATCCTGACGACCCGGAGAGGGGGCGCCCCGGCGCTGGACTGCCAAATCAATCCGGCCGTCCACCCGGTGTTCGCCCTGACCGTGCGGCCCTGGCTCGAGTTCACCATCAACTCCCTCGTCCCGGCCGCCGTCATCTCAGTCTGCAATGTCGTCATCGTCGTGAGGGTGACGCGCAGGCCGGCCGCGCGGGCCCTGGGTCGCACCCAGACGGACAAGCAGGACCGCCAGCTGACCTCTATGATCGGGACCCTGCTGGCGGTCAGCCTGGCCTTTATCATCCTAACCACGCCCGTCCGGGTCGCCTTCATCCTGGGCGCCGCCTTCCCCGCCGGCTACTGGCAGTCGGCATCCAGCCTGGCCGCCGACAACCGCCTCCTGTGGGCCCTCAGCTTCTTCTGTCTCTACTTCAACCACGCCATCAACTTCATCCTCTACTTCATCGCCGGACGCGACTTCCGGCGGGAGCTGCGCGCCATGTTCGCCGAGGCCCTCGCGCAGGTCGGCTGCTGCACTGCAGACAGCGCCTTGGCAACCAACAGCGTCCTCACCTCCTCCTTAGCAGCGTCTCTAGATGGAGGAATTGTTAAGTCGGCCGACTGTAACCCGACCCAGATGGAGCATGGCGTGACCCAAGAGCTGGCGACGGCTGACCCGACCCAGATTGCATTGGCGATCACTGACCCGACCCGATTACAATCCCAGACGGCGACGGGGACGGCTAACCCGACCTAGATCTTAGATGGCTGCTACAGTTGAACTGACCTAAATAGTTGTTGGCGGCGACCTTTGACCCGATGAAGATCTCAGATAATGACCAGTGACCTCAGGGGCCGATCCACCGCGGTCCACCATGGTCCACCAAGGTCCACCAAGGTCCACCAAGGTCCACCAAGGTCCACTATGGTCCATCATGGTCCACCGCGGTCCATCGATGATCCACCAAGGTCCACCAAGGTCCACCAAGGTCCACTATGGTCTATCATGGTCCACCGTGGTCTATCATGGTCCGCCGCGGTCCACCATAGTACACCACTGTCCACCATGGCCTACCTAGTCCACCATGGTCCATCATGGCCAACCATGGTCCATCTTGGTCCACCGCGGTCCACCGGGGTCCACCGCGTTCCACCATAGTCCACCATGGTCCATCATGGTTCGCCGCGGTCCATCATGGCCCACCGTAGTCCATCATGGTCCACCGCGGTCCACCATGGTCCATCCTGGTCCACCGGGGTCCACCGCGTTCCACCATAGTCCACCATGGTCCATCATGGTTCGCCGCGGTCCATCATGGCCCACCGCGGTCCATCATGGTCCACCGCGGTACACCATGTTCCATCATGGTTCACCGCGGTCCACCAGGGTCCCCCATAGTTTACCACGGTCCACCGGATGATAATCGAACATTAGATTCTAGTATGAACTTTTATGATTTTTATAGCATGATGCACGCCATTCCGAGAGAGTGGAGGAGGGACGTTATGGAGAGAAGTGGTCAGGATACCATACTAGTATACCCCTATTTAGACCATCTGTATAGATCGAAGCGAGTGTGCAATGTTGTTTATAAGGATTTGATTACTTCGTTACCTATAAATCGCAAAAATGAAGAAAAGTGGTCGAGAGTTTTTGGAGTAACCATAGATGAGAAGGAATGGCGAGCTCTCTACCTGCTACCTACTTATGCGTCTGTTAATGAACGACTGAGAAGTCTTCAATATAGGATTTTACATAGAATTTGTGTCACGAATAAGTATCTCCGAATGTGTAGGCTGACAAATTGTGATGCATGCTCTTTTTCCAAATGTGAAACAGAATCTCTCGTCCGCCTATTTTACCACTGTCCGATTGTTAATCTCACATGGAATGAACTGGGCCGGATACTGGCTGGCTTTCCCGCAGACACATTAATAACATAGAAAATGGTTTAATTTGGCATTCGTCTCGTCCCGATTCGTCCCGAATGTTTGTGATCTAGTTAATCATGTCTTGACGATAGTAAAACAGTTTATTTATAAATGTAAGTGGCGTAATTCCAAGCCAAGTTTCCAAGGTGTTGTAAATACAATTAGTTATAGTTATAAACTAGACAACCTTGTATTGTCGCACATTGCCTTTGTAAAGAAATGGGGACCCGTTGAACCTCTTCTTGATCAGGTTACATGATTTAGATAAGTTCTGCTGTTATTCTCCGTATTGTGAAACGTTACATGTATGTTGTACTGTTATGGATACAATAAAAAAAATAAGGAAAAAAAGATTATTTGGGAAGATGCACTGTTAAAGTCAAGGTCGGATGGAAAGAGAACAGTTAGGTCGAAATGGTTTTGAAAAAAGTATGAAAATCCGAACCCCTACTTGAATTTTCTGGGAACGCCTATGTTACAGTTGTACAACGATGCTAGAGCTCCGACCGGGGAATTGGTTACATAATGTGTTAAAGCGTTTAACATTGGATCTTATAGCATAAAGTTCCTTGAATACGATTTACTTCTGGTTATTCCATTTCCGTCTCCTTCCCCAGTGTCAGATGTCATCCAACAAAAGCAGTTTAGAAGAAAAGATGACGATCGAACGGTCAAATTTCGTTTTTCTGGCGCCGCAATGTGCCCTACGATAAAATATACTCATTCTGGCCAAAACGGTGCGCTCAGATCTGACATAGAAACCAGCATGATCGTTTCAACTCGTTTCACAATTTATCGCCCACCCCCATATATTATCGCCCAACATCAACCGACGGATACATGGGTAACTGAGTACATGAGTCCTTTTGAATAACAAAATAAGGTCTTAGATATGTTTCACATAATTTTATTTACTGTTCATTCATGTATTCCTCCCCTTAAACATGTGTGGTCATACTGAGCGAATATTGCATACATAAGAGCCTCTACCTCCTGTCTCTCCTACGTACCTGGGCAGAAGAGCAGAAGAGGTCTTCAAGAAAAAGAAGAGGCGAAACGATCGCGTGGTTTTATAGCATTAGACCCAGTCCACATGACGGTAGCGGGCGTTGACTCCGGTGCCACCAAGTTTTTCTCCAGATGGGGCAATTAGAACTGCACTCTCTGCCTTCGACTCAAAAACACACCGCGCATTTCCACAAATTAGTGTCGCAGATCCCGCCTAGGCCTAACAACACACGGTATCAGGTGACGAAAAGAAAGAGTTTAGTCACAATGGGAAACACGAGAGAGGGCATTTTTTAGCCTGGTGGCGCCACTGTGCTAGCGGTCTCACCTGCCTACGCAAGGGATACATGTTTCCTTCTTGTTTACAAGATCTAGCATTCAGCGATTGTTCCGAATTTCACACAAAAGGGAAAACAACACAGCGACAATCTTACTTTCTATTCTTTCTGTGCAGTATAAATGATCACTTCACACGTCAGTTATCAAGCAAACTAAAAGAAGGAGCGCGCGCTTGTAATGACGTCTCGTTTCCACTGTTGCAATAGCGTCCCATGGCAACTATTGCTACGCAATGTTACACGCACTGTCCTTCTTTTAGCTTGCTTGATGGCCAGCGTTTACGATGAAATTTCATCATGTGCATGTCTTTACATGTTCCAGAAAGAATTGATCGCCAAAGAAAGAAAATTACAGTTGAATCGGCCAAAAATGCGTTGACGTTTATAAGGGGTAGTGCCCGGGGATAGGATAATCTTTTAATTGTTTGACCCATGGCTCACTGTTCAGAAATAAGTGAGATGGAGGGCTACAGATAAAGTGGTCGCCCCGCATTACGCATATGACAATTGTTCGTGTCGCTTCCAACGTTACAGTCTAGCTGCAATATATCAGCTGGCCTCATTTATAGCCACAATCTCTTTCATATGGTCCTCCTTAGGAAAAACGTGACGACCACCATTTTTGCATTTAGAAACACAACATGAATTTCATGCAATGTGCATCATTTTCATTCTATAAATTCAGAAACCTAATAAACATGGCCGTTTCGGCTATGATGTGGCAAGCGTGTCTATCCCTGGACACCACAGAACTCGTCGCGGTACTGCTGCTTATAACAAAGCATCGCGAACCACACAAACTGATGACATTTACCACCAAGTTGAAAAGTGGTTAAAGCAATATGTTTTGTATTTTTTTGTATTACCAATCTCTCCTCCATGTCATAAGTATATTTTGTCTTGAATTTAAATCCCGAAAGCCTGTGGGCTATCCGAAAAGAAGCAAGTTTGTTTACCGGAGCAGAAGTTGGTGGCCGGCTTTAAATCCCTGCGCACCTGTTCGCTGTTCTGGTATTCTGTGTGATGTCGACCGCGACTCGCTAGGACGTCCGCGCGCGATAAACTAGTCCGCGCAGTTTTAGGTTGAAATTGTTGTTTTACAGACTCACCGAGATATCTAACATATATGCGAAATATATGATTTTGAGATACTTTTAGTCTTGATTTTAAAAATGTAAAAAATGTAAGATGGCGCATGTAAGTAGGCTGCTTTAGTTGATATCACGGGCAAGGCTCTAGTAAGAGACTCCATTTGGCAGTCGGGCATGCGTGGAATTTAGACAAAAGAAATCTTGGATGATTCAAGGACTGATTCTTATTTGTATTTGGCCTTCTTTAGTTTTGGTGGGAAAGAGCTCGATATGCAACTTTAACATAACAGATCGAAGCAACTGTCATCAATGTAAACTAATACGTGACAGCACCGGAAGTGGAACATAAGGACCCCTAGCACAGCAGCGCCACCTAGCGAATGGCTATTTCTTGAGTTCCCCATTATAACTCTTTCGAAATGGAACAAGATGTCTTTAATACACAGAGCTCGTTATTGTTATGTTTTCTTCTTGAACTTTATGATGATACAAACAATTACAGCTGATTTGACCGTTTTTCAAGAATCTTGAAATTTACCCCTCGGCGACAGCAGCGGTAAAAGCGGAGCTTGCGTAGCGCCACCGCGCGGGGAGCTTGGAGAACAGACCAAGAGGAGGTTCCTCATATGACTGTGTTAGGAAGCGTTTTGATTGCATATTCCGAAGAAGCAGTAGGAAAACAAAGTGCGGCCATGGTGTGGAAGGACGTTCGTGCAAAAATGGCTGTTACATAGTCGGCAGTCAGTTGTACCAGTTAAATTAGTTGCAATTTTTGTATTTATTTTATACAATTTTTGTATGTCCCAACATGAATTAATATTGCTCAATACGGCCGAAGAAAATATGTGGATGACAGATCCCGCTCTAATAACAATTAGCAGCTTTTATATAAGACATGTCCCTTGTGTACCTTTAACAAGCGCCTTGAAATCAATAGTTTGTCTAAAACTTAATTTTGAGGTGTTTTAAGCTACAACAGGAGTAATACGGCTTAAGATATATACGAAAACCATGTTAAATCGCCCCGAAAAATGGAAAAAAACGAACAAAATTCAATTACAATTTGCTAAATGTCCCACCCCCCACATAAATTTCTTTCGATTTTTTTTATATTGTGCTAGGACATGGGTAGATACTATCCCCACAAAAATAAATTATCTTGCAATTAGTTCGAGGTCCACCCCATGTGGTGCTGGTATGACCGGACTATACGTGCACTAAAACTTACAGTACACATAAGAAATCCTCACAAAATCGGTGGTTAGCATAGATATGCCAAATTTTCAAATGAACATCAAAAAAATTCCCCCCGCCCCCACCTAGATTTCTTTAGATTTCTTTCATGGGTATGGTCAATTCTGTTGCAATTTGATTCTGGTCCATACACGGAATGACTAGACTATAAGTTTAAGCGTTAGAACGATTGGAAGATACTTTTTTTGCAATATTTATCTTTCTCGTTCCGTATTATTCGTTACCGGGTTACAAAGGTTACACGCATACATGTATGTACATGTCGTAGACCAAAGAAACAAACCGTTAAATTGAACTGAACTGTACCTAAAAGTGATATTTATACAATGATAGTCAAGCACGACCAGCATACACCAGTCGGAATCAATAACGAGAGACAGTCTTCTCAAAGGGTTCTTTCCGTCCATCTGGGACAGCAGAGCAATTAGCAGTTTACAGGTTTGGGAACCGTTTGATCTCGGTACGAGTCTCAGATTCCCCTGAGTAATTCATTAGCCCAATAAGCACACGCCTTAAGTGGGCGACATCTAGCCGAGGTGGTCATCTAGCTTTGAACACGTTTTCAGATCGAGGATCGTCCTGGTGGCTTTCTTCCCGGCCACACTAATTGGCCTCTCTGGCGGAAGGGTGGGTGGGGGGGGGAGGGTAAGTTGTCTGACAGTAAGACAACCGCCGGGGGAGGGGGAACGGGTAAGCTGTCCGACAATCTGACGGCGGCCGGGGGTAGGGAGGGGGGACGGGTAAGCTCGGTGTCGGAAAGTGGGGTCCAATGCCAAGTGTCCATTTTGCCAAATTTCCAGTGTGAAATATAAATTTTTCACAATATTCCGTGTCCCTTTTTTTTCAAAATTGCCACTATCTCTGTCGATGTCGCTTTTTCATATCCTTAGCGTCGAAACTTAGGAGTCAATGTCGAAGGTTGATTTTTCAAATATGCCTGTGTCGCTGTCACCATTTACCCCTTCCACATAGGTGTGTGCAGGAGTTCTTGAAAGAGGGCAACAAAAAATTGATCCACAAAAACATGAAAAAATGCGTGTAAGCAGCAGGTCTTACCTTTCTTTTTCCTTGGGGAATCTGAAGAATGGCATTCCTTGATATTTCTTACGTGAATTCGCGCAATTTATGGCAGAACAAACTTGAAGTTGATGCCTGTTGACGGCGGCACTGTGCAACACTACGCGTCCATCCCGCGCCACAATTACTGGTCTGTAGTCCAGCCCATGGCCGTCCATCCCCCGCCGCCACAATTACTGGTCTGTAGTCGAGCCCATGGCCATCCATCCCCCGCCGCCACAATTACTGGTCTGTAGTCCAGCCCATGGCCGTCCATCCCCCGCCGCCACAATTACTGGTCTGTAGTCCAGCCCATGGCCATCCATCCACCGCCACCATTACTGGTCTGTAGTCCAGTCCATGGCCGTCCATCCCCCGCCGCCACCATTACTGGTCTGTAGTCCAGCCCATGGCCGTCCATCCCCCGCCGCCACAATTACTGGTCTGTAGTCCAGTCCATGGCCGTCCATCCCCCGCCGCCACCATTACTGGTCTGTAGTCCACCCCATGGCCGTCCATCCCCCGCCACCATTACTGGTCTGCAGTCCAGTCCATGGCCGTCCATCCCCCGCCGCCACAATTACTGGTCTGTAGTCCAACCCATGGCCGTCCATCCCCCGCCGCCACAATTACTGGTCTGTAGTCCAGCCCATGGCCGTCCATCCCCCGACGCCACCATTACTGGTCTGTAGTCCACCCCATGGCCATCCATCCCCCGCCACCATTACTGGTCTGCAGTCCAGCCCATGGCCGTCCATCCCCCGCCGCCACAATTACTGGCCTGTAGTCCAGCCCATGGCCGTCCATCCACCGCCACCATTACTGGTCTGCAGTCCACCCCATGGCCGTCCATCCCCCGCCGCCACAATTACTGGTCTGTAGTCCAGCCCATGGCCGTCCATCCCCCGCCGCCACAATTACTGGTCTGTAGTCCAGCCCATGGCCGTCCATGCCCCGCCGCCACAATTACTGGTCTGTGGTCCAGCCCATGGCCGTCCATTCCCCGCCGCCACAATTACTTGTCTGTAGTCCAGCCCATGGCCATCCATCCCCCGCCGCCACAATTACTGGTCTGTAGTCCAGCCCATGGCCGTCCATCCCCCGCCGCCACAATTACTGGTCTGTAGTCCAGCCCATGGCCGTCCATCCCCCGCCGCCACAATTACTGGTCTGTAGTCCAGCCCATGGCCGTCCATCCCCGCCACCATTACTGGTCTGTAGTCCAGCCCATGGCCGTCCATTCCCCGCCGCCACAATTACTGGTCTGTAGTCCAGCCCATGGCCATCCATCCCCCGCCGCCACAATTACTGGTCTGTAGTCGAGCCCATGGCCGTCCATCCCCCGCCGCCACAATTACTGGTCTGTAGTCCAGTCCATGGCCGTCCATCCCCCGCCGCCACAATTACTGGTCTGTAGTCCAGCCCATGGCCATCCATCCACCGCCACCATTACTGGTCTGTAGTCCAGTCCATGGCCGTCCATCCCCCGCCGCCACCATTACTGGTCTGTAGTCCAGCCCATGGCCGTCCATCCCCCGCCGCCACAATTACTGGTCTGTAGTCCAGTCCATGGCCGTCCATCCCCCGCCGCCACCATTACTGGTCTGTAGTCCACCCCATGGCCGTCCATCCCCCGCCACCATTACTGGTCTGCAGTCCAGTCCATGGCCGTCCATCCCCCGCCGCCACAATTACTGGTCTGTAGTCCAACCCATGGCCGTCCATCCCCCGCCGCCACAATTACTGGTCTGTAGTCCAGCCCATGGCCGTCCATCCCCCGACGCCACCATTACTGGTCTGTAGTCCACCCCATGGCCATCCATCCCCCGCCACCATTACTGGTCTGCAGTCCAGCCCATGGCCGTCCATCCCCCGCCGCCACAATTACTGGCCTGTAGTCCAGCCCATGGCCGTCCATCCACCGCCACCATTACTGGTCTGCAGTCCACCCCATGGCCGTCCATCCCCCGCCGCCACAATTACTGGTCTGTAGTCCAGCCCATGGCCGTCCATCCCCCGCCGCCACAATTAGTGGTCTGTAGTCCAGCCCATGGCCATCCATCCACCGCCACCATTACTGGTCTGTAGTCCAGTCCATGGCCGTCCATCCCCCGCCGCCACCATTACTGGTCTGTAGTCCAGCCCATGGCCGTCCATCCCCCGCCACCACAATTACTGGTCTGTAGTCCAGCCCATGGCCGTCCATCCCCCGGCGCCACAATTACTGGTCTGTAGTCCAGCCCATGGCCGTCCATCCCCGCCGCCACAATTACTGGTCTGTAGTCCAGTCCATGGCCGTCCATCCCCCGCCACCATTACTGGTCTGTAGTCCAGCCCATGGCCGTCCATCCTCCGCCGCCACAATTACTGGTCTGTAGTCCAGCCCATGGCCGTCCATCCACCGCCACCATTACTGGTCTGTAGTCCAGCCCATGGCCGTCCATCCCCCGCCGCCACAATTACTGGTCTGTAGTCCAGCCCATGGCCGCCCATCCCCCGTCGCCACAATTACTGGTCTGTAGTCCAGTCCATGGCCGTCCATCCCCCGCCGCCACCATTACTGGTCTGTAGTCCAGTCCATGGCCGTCCATCCCCCGCCGCCACAATTACTGGTCTGTAGTCCAGCCCATGGCCGCCCATCCCCCGCCGCCACAATTACTGGTCTGTAGTCCAGCCCATGGCCGTCCATCCCCGCCGCCACAATTACTGGTCTGTAGTCCAGCCCATGGCCGTCCATCCCCCGCCACCACAATTACTGGTCTGTAGTCCAGCCCATGGCCGTCCATCCCCCGCCGCCACAATTACTGGTCTGTAGTCCAACCCATGGCCGTCCATCCACCGCCGCCACAATTACTGGTCTGTAGTCCAGCCCATGGCCGTCCATCAACCGTGGCCACAATTACTGGTCTGTAGTCCAGCCCATGGCCGTCCATCCCCCGCCGCCCACGCTTGAGTCCTTTTGCCATGATCGTGAGTATGACAAACTCAAATGACAATCAGTGCTGATGGTAGGTACAAGTGAGAAGTACTCATCTCTGAAACTGACAACAAAGCGATATGCTACTTTGTTTGTCCGACTTGTTTGTCCGATATAACGCACGTGGAAGACCTTTTTCACCGCATGATTGGCTAAAATCAGCAGTGACGTCAGTGAATGATTGACAGCCTGGATCGGTTTATTACTGACCTGTAGTCCAGCCAATGGCGGTGGCAGGGGGTAGGGGGGTGTTGGGGTGGCCTGCCTCGCCATGTCACCAGCCTTTCCTGTACCTTTCTTTATTCTTGAACTTAACGTACAGGTACCTATCTGTTTTGTCTTTGAAACCCCTTGTCGATCCTGCAGGCTGTGTGCATCCGGCTTACCCAAACCCTCGTCCAATCTACTTCCCGCCTCCCCTCCCTCTCTCTGTCTGTCTCTCCCTCTCCCTCTCGCCCCCCCTCACCCCCTCTCCCTCTGTCTTTCTCTCTCTCTCTCTCTTTCTGTTGTCCGACTAGCTTCTTCACGCCGCAGGCTACGACTGACTTCGTCCCCGGCTTCCTTCCTGCCGGGAACCTCGCCCGACAAGTCACACCTAGCCGCTGTGGCTTTGGCTTCCTCCCCCCCCCCCCCCTCCCACACCACCCTCATGGTTACCATAAGCCCTGTTATATAGAGGCCCCTACACGGCGGCGGACCACCTCAGTGTTACTTTAACGCAAGACGGAAGGGTGGCACATTTTATCAACCTCTCCACACAAAGACACTTTGACTGCAACATTTTATATTCGTCCTTTTCATTCGAGTGACTTTGTAAGGTAGTCCTTCCGTTTTCACCATGGCGAAGGTGGCTGTATTCTGGAGCCTGGTCTGTTTGGCCCAAGTCATTACACCGGGGAGGAGTCAACAGTTTAATTTCACAGATTCGTCGGGAGCTGTAACTTCGTCCACTACAGCGACATCACACGGTGACTTCTTGGAGGGAGAAGGGTAAGTTGTTATGCTATCTTACTAACTTACACCAACCGCTGATGTGCTCAACTGCTACTGTCAGCAATCAAAAACACTTTACGAAATCTAGTATTTGGTGAAAGCAATCGGTGTAATGCTTCAAAATATTTAGTACTTTGTGCAAGAAATCAGTGTAATACTTTACGAAATCTAATACTTGGTGAAAGAAAAAAGTGTGGTACTTTACGAAATCTAGCATTTGATAAAAGCAATCAGACGTGTAGTACTTTACAATAACTAGTATGTTATCTTACCTTGTTAGGCATACTGGGATCGCTTCGTTGTTCAAGAGGCTGTACATTGCTCATGTCATACCGTGACGTACTTTTTTGTCACAAAGATGTAATAATTTTTAGAATTATAATTTTCAATTTTCGTCATATGTCAGTCGGTCGTGTTTGTTAGCTTATATTGGCGGGTGGGAGATGCGTCACGTGACGTCACGATGACGTCACGATCCCAAACCACGGGTTAATCTCTAATTCCGTTAATATCGGTTAATACATTGTGCAATTGCTCAAATTAGGGCCAGCGGTGCGCACGTTGCCCTAGCCCAACCCTAACCCTAACCCTAACCATACATAGCGCCTACAGCGTGCATATTGTCCGCTGGTGGCGCAATGTATCGCATCACAGTTATGCTTAGGCTATTGCTATGTTATTATACGTAATAGTGACTTCCGGTTCATTTGTCGTTGTACGGTGTATTAAGTGACAACTATGATGTTTTAATATGTCATAGAAATATAAATTGGGATGACTTTTGTTGAATCCTAGATTTTTCCAAGCCGTGACGTGACGTCAATATGACGTCACTTTTGGTACATACAAAAAATCGTCAAAAATCGTCAAAAAATCGTCGAAATTATAACGTGGCTGGAGCAAATGGGCAGTTGCTTCATTTTCACCTTCTTAGGCGACCGCTACCATCTCTATGAGTTAAACAGTAGGTGTAACACAACATTCTCGGCCATTGGTCATGCCATTTTCCCATGCCACTGATATCATTTCTGGGCCACGCCTGGACGCCAAAACGACGCTGTTGTGTAACATTTGAAGTGCAAGCCATGCGGCTCGGCACGCACCGTTAATATTGAGTCAAGACATTCGTTCTCAACATCAAAATGCAATTCACTTAACCTCTAATAAGGCATTAAATTGGCGGGCGGAATATGTGTCACGTGGCATTAAGATCACCAAGACCAGATCCACCGAAGTTTCGACGATTTTTTTTCGCAACTCGTCGACACCAATAAGCATCCAACGAACTGTTTTTCCCAATGAGTGTCCGTGTGTCACGAGCCCTGAAACAAAGAGTAACTGCTTTCTTGTGACGCGAGACGGTGAATGCACTTGTGGACATTGATGTGTACAGACAGATGGGTATATCAGGGACACGGCTGCGGGCTCGGTCTTTTTTGTTAGTGAAAGGTTTATTTTACATATTAAAGGATACGTATTAACCTCTCGCCGACTGATGTATGTGGGTGGGTCAACATTGGTGGGTACAAAGACAGTAACACACATCGTTGTTTGATCTGTTATATCAGGGACATGGCTTTGCTAGTGACGTGTTTATTTTACATCTTAAACACTAGTTGCGCTCAACAAGCATGGCAATAGCAATTTACTGTTTGTAAACTGGCCGAGCAGTTGGGCTTCATTCATTCATAACTGCCTTGATTCTGGCTGGATGCTGAAGGTGTTCACAGTGAAATAACATAATGCGTATAAAAGGGCGTCAGAGACTGTACTTGTTTTCGTACTACATAACCGCCGACTCGCCCCCCCCCCCCCCCCCCGCGCATCTCACGCCCCATTGTGTTGGCGTCAGTGATAATCTCAGACTACCCCACTAATGAGACCCCTTTTGCTCAGTCCCGTTGACGGTCTTAATAGCGGGGTTGTACTGTAGGTGTTATAAAACAGAAAGGGGTCATTAGTAATAGCGTTCACCCATGCCACTGATCTAATTTCTGGGTCATGGGTTACCACGTACGGCGCCGCGTCAAGTGGGCGTTAACACGTACGGCGCCGCGTCAAGTGGGCGTTAACACTACGGCGCCGCGTCCAGTTGGCGTTACCACGTACGGCGCCGGGTCAAGTGGGCGTTACCACGTACGGCGCCGGGTCAAGTGGGCGTTAACA
Organism: Arenicola marina; assembly: GCA_964019135.1. Lineage (NCBI taxonomy): Eukaryota > Metazoa > Annelida > Polychaeta > Arenicolidae > Arenicola > Arenicola marina. The sequence continues at coordinate 40,771,682 of OZ025260.1, forward strand.
CGTACGGCGCCGCGTCCAGTTGACATTAACACGTACGGCGCCGCGTCAAGTGGGCGTTAACACGTACGGCGCCGCGCCCAGTTGGCGTTAACACGTACGGCGCCGCGTCAAGTGAGTGTTACCACGTACGGCGCCGCGTCAAGTGGACGTTACCACGTACGGCGTCGCGTCCAGTTGGCATTAACACGTACGGCGCCGCGTCCAGTTGGTGCTAACACGTACGGCGCCGCGTCAAGTGGGCGTTACCACGTACGGCGCCGCGTCAAGTGGGCGTTGACATGTACGGCGCCGCGTCCAGTGAGCGTTACCACGTACGGCGCCGTGTCCAGTGAGCGTTAACACGAACGGCGCCGCGTCCAGTGGGCGTTAACACGTACGGCGCCGCGTACCGCGTCCAGTGGGCGTTACCACGTACGGCGCCGTGTACCGCGTCCAGTGGGCGTTAAAACGTACGGCGCCGCGTGCCGCGTCCAGTGGGCGTTAACACTACGGTGCCGCGTCTAGTGGGCGTTACCACGTACGGCGCCGCGTCCAGTGAGCGTTAACACGTACGGCGCCGCGTCCAGTGAGCGTTAACACGAACGGCGCCGCGTCCAGTGAGCGTTAACACGTACGGCGCCGCGTCCAGTGGGCGTTACCACGTACGGCGCCGTGTCCAGTGAGCGTTAACACGAACGGCGCCGCGTCCAGTTGGCGTTAACACGTACGGCGCCGCGTACCGCGTCCAGTGGGCGTTACCACGTACGGCGCCGTGTCCAGTGAGCGTTAACACGTACGGCGCCGCGTCCAGTGGGCGTTACCACGTACGGCGCCGTGTCCAGTGAGCGTTAACACGAACGGCGCCGCGTCCAGTTGGCGTTAACACGTACGGCGCCGTGTCCAGTGAGCGTTAACACGAACGACGCCGCGTCAAGTGGGCGTTAACACGTACGGCGCCGCGTCCAGTGGGCGTTACCACGTACGGCGCCGTGTCCAGTGAGCGTTAACACGAACGGCGCCGCGTCCAGTTGGCGTTAACACGTGCGGCGCCGCGTACCGCGTCCAGTGGGCGTTACCACGTACGGCGCCGCGTCCAGTGGGCGTTACCACGTACGGCGCCGTGTCCAGTGAGCGTTAACACGAACGGCGCCGCGTCCAGTTGGCGTTAACACGTACGGCGCCGCGTACCGCGTCCAGTGGGCGTTACCACGTACGGCGCCGCGTCCAGTGGGCGTTACCACGTACGGCGCCGTGTCCAGTGAGCGTTAACACGAACGGCGCCGCGTCCAGTGGGCGTTACCACGTACGGCGCCGTGTCCAGTGAGCGTTAGCACGTACGGCGCCGTGTCCAGTGAGCGTTAACACGAACGACGCCGCGTCAAGTGGGCGTTAACACGTACGGCGCCGCGTACCGCGTCCAGTGGGCGTTACCACGTACGGCGCCGTGTACCGCGTCCAGTGGGCGTTAACACTACGGTGCTGCGTCCAGTGGGCGTTGACACGTACGGCGCCGCGTACCGCGTCCAGTGGGCGTTAACACGTACGGCGCCGCGTACCGCGTCCAGTGGACGTTAACACGTACGGCGCCGCGTACCGCGTCCAGTGGGCGTTAACACGTACGGCGCCGCGTACCGCGTCCAGTGGGCGTTAACACTACGGTGTCGCGTACCGCGTCCAGTGGGCGTTAACACGTACGGCGCCGCGTACCGCGTCCAGTGGGCGTTAACACGTACGGCGCCGCATCCAGTGGGCGTTACCACGTACGGCGCCGTGTCCAGTGAGCGTTAACACGAACGACGCCGCGTCCAGTGGGCGTTACGTGTTAACGCCCGCTGGACCAATGTCATACCGTCCCCCGTTCAAAGGCGACACAGGATATAGATGCCATCGAAAACTGTCGACTTTCCATATAGGAGGGAATGAGGCTCGCTACAGCTCACAGGCGGGGATGAGGTTCGCTACAGCTCACAGGCGGGGATGAGGCTCGCTACAGCTCACAGGCGAGGATGAGGTTCGCTACAGCTCACAGGCGGGGATGAGGCTCGCCACAGCTCACAGGAGGGGATGAGGCTTGCTACAGCTCACAGGAGGGGATGAGGCTTGCTACAGCTCACATGAGGGGATGAGGCTGGCTACAGCTCACAGGCGGGGATGAGGCTCGCTACAGCTCACAGGCGAGGATGAGGCTCGCTACAGCTCACAGGAGGGGATGAGGCTCGCTACAGCTCACAGGTGGAGATAAGGCTCGCTACAGCTCACAGGCTGGGATGAGGCTTGCTCCAGCTCACAGGCGGGGATGAGGCTCGCTACAGCTCACAGGCGAGGATGAGGCTCGCTACAGCTCACAGGCTGGGATGAGGCTTGCTTCAGCTCCCAGGCGAGGATGAGGCTCGCTACAGCTCACAGGCTGGGATGAAGCTTGCTCCAGCTCACAGGCGAGGATGAGGTTCGCTACAGCTCACAGGCGGGGATGAGGCTCGCTACAGCTCACAGGCGGAGATGAGGCTCGCTACAGCTCACAGGAGGGGATGAGGCTCGCCACAGCTCACAGGCGGGGATGAGGCTCGCTACAGCTCACAGGCGAGGATGAGTCTCGCTACAGCTCACAGGAGGGGATGAGGCTCGCTACAGCTCACAGGCGGGTATGAGGCTCGCTACAGCTCACAGGCTGGGATGAGGCTTGCTCCAGCTCACAGGCGGGGATGAGGCTCGCTACAGCTCATAGGCGGGGATGAGGCTCGCTACAGCTCACAGGCTGAGATGAGGCTTGCTCCAGCTCACAGGCGGGTATGAGGTTTGCTACAGCTCACAGGCGGGGATGACGCTCACTACAGCTCACAGGCTGGGATGAGGCTTGCTCCAGTTCACAGGCGGGGATGACGCTCACTACAGCTCACAGGCTGGGAGGAGGCTTGCTCCAGTTCACATGCGGGAATGACGCTCACTACAGCTCACAGGCTGGGATGAGGCTTGCTCCAGTTCACAGGCGGGGATGACGCTCACTACAGCTCACAGGCTGGGATGAGGCTCACTACAGCTCACAGGCTGGGATGACGCTCACTACAGCTCACAGGCTGGGATGAGGCTTGCTCCAGTTCACAGGCGGGGATGAAGTTCGCTACAGCTCACAGGAGCGGATAAGGCTCGCTGCAGCTCACAGGCTGGGATGAGGCTCGCTACAGCTCACAGGAGGGGATGAGGCTCGCTACAGCTCACAGGCTGGGATGAGGCTCGCTACAGCTTACAGGCGGGGATGAGGCTCGCTACAGCTCACAGGATGGGATGAGGCTCGCTACAGCTCACAGGCTGGGATGAGGCTCGCTACAGCTCACAGGATGGGATGAGGCTCGCTACAGCTCACAGGATGGGATGAGGCTCGCTACAGCTCACAGGAGGGGATGAGGCTTGCTACAGTTCACAGGTGGGGATGAGGCTCGCTACAGCTCACAGGCGGGGATGAAGCTCACTACAGCTCACAGGCTGGGATGACGCTCACTACAGCTCACAGGCTGGGATGAGGCTTGCTCCAGTTCACAGGCGGGGATGAAGTTTGCTACAGCTCATAGGCGCGGATAAGGCTCGCTGCAGCTCACAGGCTGGGATGAGGCTCGCTACAGCTCACAGGAGGGGATGAGGCTCGCTACAGCTCACAGGCTGGGATGAGGCTCGCTACAGCTTACAGGCGGGGATGAGGCTCGCTACAGCTCACAGGATGGGATGAGGCTCGCTACAGCTCACAGGCTGGGATGAGGCTCGCTACAGCTCACAGGATGGGATGAGGCTCGCTACAGCTCACAGGATGGGATGAGGCTCGCTACAGCTCACAGGAGGGGATGGGGCTTGCTACAGTTCACAGGTGGGGATGAGGCTCGCTACAGCTCACAGGAGGGGATGAGGCTCGCTACAGCTCACAGGAGGGGATGAGGCTTGCTACAGTTCACAGGTGGGGATGAGGCTCGCTACAGCTCACAGGTGGGGATGAGGCTCGCTACAGCTCACAGGATGGGATGAGGCTCGCTACAGCTCACAGGCGGGGATGAGGCTCGCTACAGCTCACAGGAGGGGATGAGGCTTGCTACAGATCACAGGCGGGGATGAGGCTTGCTACAGTTCACAGGTGGGGATGAGGCTCGTTACAGCTCACAGGCGGGGATGAGGCTCGCTACAGCTCACAGGCGGGGATGAGGCTTGCTACAGTTCACAGGTGGGGATGAGGCTCGCTACTGCTCACAGGCGGGGATGAGGCTCGCTACAGCTCACAGGTGGGGATGAGGCTCGTTACAGCTCACAGGCGGGGATGAGGCTCGCTACAGCTCACAGGTGGGGATGAGGCTTGCTACAGCTCACAGGAGGGGATGAGGCTTGCTACAGCTCACAGGCGGGGATGAAGCTCGCTACAGCTCACAGGAGGGGATGAGGCTTGCTACAGTTCACAGGTGGGGATGAGGCTCGCTACAGCTCACAGGCGGGGATGAGGCTCGCTACAGCTCACAGGAGGGGATGAGGCTCGCTACAGCTCACAGGCGGGGATGAGGCTTGCTACAGTTCACAGGTGGGGATGAGGCTCGTTACAGCTCACAGGAGGGGTTGAGGCTCGCTACAGCTCACAGGCGGAGATGAGGCTCGCTACAGCTCACAGGAGGGGATGAGGCTTGCTACAGCTCACAGGCGGGGATGAGGCTTGCTACAGTTCACAGGTGGGGATGAGGCTCGTTACAGCTCACAGGAGGGGATGAGGCTCGCTACAGCTCACAGGCGGGGATGAGGCTCGCTACAGCTCACAGGTGGGGATGAGGCTCGCTAGAGCTCACAGGTGGGGATGAGGCTCGCTACAGCTCACAGGAGGGGATGAGGCTTGCTACAGCTCACAGGAGGGGATGAGGCTTGCTACAGCTCACAGGAGGGGATGAGGCTTGCTACAGCTCACAGGAGGGGATGAGGCTCGCTACAGCTCACAGGCGGGGATGAGGCTTGCTACAGCTCACAGGTGGGGATGAGGCTCGCTACAGCTCACAGGAGGGGATGAGGCTTGCTACAGCTCACAGGCGGGGATGAGGCTTGCTACAGCTCACAGGCGGGGATGAGGCTTGCTACAGCTCACAGGTGGGGATGAGGCTCGCTACAGCTCACAGGAGGGGATGAGGCTTGCTACAGCTCACAGGCGGGGATGAGGCTTGCTACAGCTCACAGGTGGGGATGAGGCTCGCTACAGCTCACAGGTGGGGATGAGGCTTGCTACAGCTCACAGGAGGGGATGAGGCTTGCTACAGCTCACAGGAGGGGATGAGGCTCGCTACAGCTCACAGGCGGGGATGAGGCTTGCTACAGCTCACAGGCGGGGATGAGGCTCGTTACAACTCACAGGAGGGGATGAGGCTCGCTACAGCTCACAGGTGGGGATGAGGCTTGCTACAGTTCACAGGCGGGGATGAGGCTTGCTACAGTTCACAGGTGGGGATGAGGCTCGTTACAGCTCACAGGAGGGGATGAGGCTCGCTACAGCTCACAGGCGGGGATGAGGCTCGCTACAGCTCACAGGAGGGGATGAGGCTCGCTACAGCTCACAGGTGGGGATGAGGCTTGCTACAGTTCACAGGCGGGGATGAGGCTTGCTACAGCTCACAGGCGGGGATGAGGCTCGTTACAGCTCACAGGTGGGGATGAGGCTCGCTACAGCTCACAGGCGGGATGACTTTGAGTTGTCAGTGATTACCTGTGAATAATACATACATGTCATCAGTAATACGTAAGATACGATTTGGAACCTGACGAACTGCTGGAGGCCACGTGGCGGTTTGTTTCATTAAAGCTATTTAAACAGCTATTTAAAACATCTCCCGTCAATTAAAACAAATCTGCATAGGGTACTGAAATGAAAGGCCTGCATTCACTATTAACACAACAGTAATAATTTTTCAAATTGTCGTGGAAAAGGTATTTGAGCTTCACAACTTACCGCAAGGTGGAAGCTACGAGCACTACGTCACAGATTTGTGTGTAGTTCTCCGGTGATGACACCATATTAGGGATGCTGAGCGGGTTCCAGGCAATCAATTTCAGCGATAACTAAGTAATAAAAATAGGTAATTCTTGCACTAATCCGGCCATAATATATAACCATTTTAGATCCTGACATGGTTTTGGCGGGAAACAAGAGAATAGCTTTAACTTTATTAACAAATTCTGTTTTCTCTTGTTAGACACGAGGATGCCACAGTGAGCACGTCTTGGGAGGCACAGACATTACTCACCCCCGAGGGCGGGAGTCAAGACGCTGGGGGTAGAGCCCCACCAAGGGGGTCCGAACCCCCACCCGTCCGCCTCCAGATCCTCGTCACCATGGCAATCGATAAATACGGCGGTGGACTGGTGCTAGTTGTCGGCGTGCTGGGTAACTTCATATCCCTGTTTGTGTTCAGCCGGCCAGGTTTGCGCCACAACCCCTCCTGCAAGTACCTGTTTGTTCTGTCGCTGTCCGACTGCCTGCTTATCGCCGTCGGCCAGGGGGGGCGCCACTGGGTGCGTGTCCTGTCCGGCCGGGACCCCCTCACGTACGTCACATGGTACTGCAAGGCCTGGTACGTGCTGGTTCCCTCCCTCACCATGTTCTCCGACTACGTCCTCATGGGGTTGACGGTGGAGCGCTGCCTGGCGGTCTGCCTCCCGCTGCGGGCCAAGGACATCTTGAGGGGCACGGGGGCGAGGCTCTACATGGCCCTGTCGCTCCTCCTCATCACCGCCTACTACACCTACGGCGTCGTCTTCTACGAGATCCTGACGATCCGGAGAGGGGGCGCCCCGGCGCTGGACTGCCAGATCAATCCGGGCGTCCACCCGGTGTTCGCCCTGACTGTGCGGCCCTGGCTCGAGTTCACCATCAACTCCCTCGTCCCGGCCGCCGTCATCTCAGTCTGCAATGTCGTCATCGTCGTGAGGGTGACGCGCAGGCCGGCCGCGCGGGCCCTGGGTCGCACCCAGACGGACAAGCAGGACCGCCAGCTGACCTCTATGATCGGGACCCTGCTGGCGGTCAGCCTGGCCTTCATCATCCTAACCACGCCCGTCCGGGTCGCCTTCATCCTGGGCGCCGCCTTCCCCGCCGGCTACTGGCAGTCGGCATCCAGCCTGGCCGCCGACAACCGCCTCCTGTGGGCCCTCAGCTTCTTCTGTCTCTACTTCAACCACGCCATCAACTTCATCCTCTACTTCATCGCCGGACGCGACTTCCGGCGGGAGCTGCGCGCCATGTTCGCCGAGGCCCTCGCGCAGGTCGGCTGCTGCACTGCAGACAGCGCCTTGGCAACCAACAGCGTCCTCACCTCCTCCTTAGCAGCGTCTCTGGATGGAGGAATTGTTAAGTCGGCCGACTGTAACCCGACCCAGATGGAGCATGGCGTGACCCAAGAGCTGGCGACGGCTGACCCGACCCAGATTGCATTGGCGATCACTGACCCGACCCGATTACAATCCCAGACGGCGACGGGGACGGCCAACCCGACCTAGATCTTAGATGGCTGCTACGGTTGAACTGACCTAAATAGTTGTTGGCGGCGACCTTTGACCCGATGAAGATCTCAGATAATGACCAGTGACCTCAGGGGCCGATCCACCGCGGTCCACCATGGTCCACCAAAGTCCACCAAGGTCCACCAAGGTCCACCAGGGTCCACTATGGTCCATCATGGTCCACCGCGGTCCATCGATGGTCCACTGTGGTCTATCATGGTCCACCGTGGTCTATCATGGTCCGCCGCGGTCCACCATAGTCCACCACGATCCACAACGGTCCATTATGGTCCACCGCGGTCCACCATAGTACACCACTGTCCACCATGGCCCACCTAGTCTACCATGGTGCATCATGGTCCACCATGGTCCACCATGGTCCATCCTGGTCCACCGTGGTCCACCGGGTTCCACCATAGTCCACCATGGTCCATCATGGTTCGCCGCGGTCCATCATGGTCCACCGCGGTCCATCATGGTCCACCGCGGTACACCATGGTCCATCATGGTTCACCGCGGTCCACCAGGGTCCCCCATAGTTTACCACGGTCCACCGGATGATAATCGAACATTAGATTCTGGTATGAACTTTTATGATTTTTATAGCATGATGCACGCCATTCCGAGAGAGTGGAGCAGGGACGTTATGGAGAGAAGTGGTCAGGATACCGTACTAGTATACCCCTATTTAGACCATCTGTATAGATCGAAGCGAGTGTGCAATGATGTTTATAAGGATTTGATTACTTCGTTACCTATAAATCGCAAAAATGAAGAAAAGTGGTCGAGAGTTTTTGGAGTAACCATAGATGAGAAGGAATGGCGAGCTCTCTACCTGCTACCTACTTATGCGTCTGTTAATGAACGACTGAGAAGTCTTCAATATAGGATTTTACATAGAATTTGTGTCACGAATAAGTATCTCCGAATGTGTAGGCTGACAAATTGTGATGCATGCTCTTTTTCCAAATGTGAAACAGAATCTCTCGTCCGCCTATTTTACCACTGTCCGATTGTTAATCTCATATGGAATGAACTGGGCCGGATACTGGCTGGCTTTCCCGCAGACACATTAATAACATAGAAAATGGTTTAATTTGGCATTCGTCTCGTCCCGATTCGTCCCGAATGTTTGTGATCTAGTTAATCATGTCTTGACGATAGTAAAACAGTTTATTTATAAATGTAAGTGGCGTAATTCCAAGCCAAGTTTCCAAGGTGTTGTAAATACAATTAGTTATAGTTATAAACTAGACAACCTTGTATTGTCGCACATTGCCTTTGTAAAGAAATGGGGACCCGATGAACCTCTTCTTGATCGGGTTACATGATTTAGATAAGTTCTGCTGTTATTCTCCGTATTGTGATACGTTACATATATGTTGTACTGTTATGGATACAATAAAAAAAAATAAGAAAAAAAAGATTATTTGGGAAGATGCACTGTTAAAGTCAAGGTCGGATGGAAAGAGAACAGTTAGGTCGAAATGGTTTTGAAAAAAGTATGAAAATCCGAACCACTACTTGAATTTTCTGGGAACGCCTATGTTACAGTTGTACAACGATGCTAGTGCTCCGACCGGGGAATTGGTTACATAACGTGTTAAAGCGTTTAACATTGGATCTTATAGCATAAAGTTCCTTGAATACGATTTACTTCTGGTTATTCCATTTCCGTTTCCTTCACCAGTGTCAGATGTCATCAAACAAAAGCAATTTAGAGGAAAAGATGACGATCGAACGGTCAAATTTCGTTTTTCTGGCGCGGAAATGCGCCCTACGATAAGATATACTCATTCTGGCCAAAACGGTGCGCTCAGATCTGACATAGAAACCAGCATGATCGTTTCAACTCGTTTCACAATTTATCGCCCACCCCCATATATTATCGCCCAACATCAACCGACGGATACATGGGTAACTGAGTACATGAGTCCTTTCAAACAACGAAATAAGGTTCTAGATATGGTTCACATAATTTTATTTACTGTTCATTCATGTATTCCTCCCCTTAAACATGTGTGGTCATACTGAGCGAATATTGCATACATAAGAGCCTCTACCTCCTGTGTCTCCTACGTACCTGGGCAGAAGAGCAGAAGAGGTCTTCAAGAAAAAGAAGAGGCGAAACGATCGCGTGGTTTTATAGCATTAGACCCAGTCCACATGACGGTAGCGGGCGCGTTGACTCCGGTGCCACCAAGTTTTTCTCCAGATGGGGCTATTAGAACTGCACTCTCTGCCTTCGACTCAAAAATACACCGTGCATTTCCACAAATTAGTGTCGGGGATCCAGTCTAGACCTAACAACACACGGTATCAGGTGACGAAAAGAAAGAGTTTAGTCACAATGGAAAACACGAGAGAGGGCATTTTTTAGCCTGGTGGCGCCACTGTGCTAGCGGTCTCACCTGCATACGCAAGGGATACATGTTACTTTCTTGTTTACAAGATCTAGCATTCAGCGATTGTTCCGAATTTCACACAAAAGGGAAAACAACACAACGACCTAATTATTGTACTCTTACTTTCTATTCTTTCTGTGCAGTTTAACTGATCACTTCACACGTCAGTTATCAAGCAAACTAAAAGAAGGAGCGCGCGCTTGTAATGACGTCTCGTTTCCACTGTTTCAATAGCGTCCCATGGCAACTATTGCTACGCACTGTCCTTCTTTTAGCTTGCTTGATGGCCAGCGTTTACGATGAAATTTCATCATGTGCATGTCTTTACATGTTCCAGAAAGAATTGATCGCCAAAGAAAGGAAATTACAGTTGAATCGGCCAAAAATGCGTTGACGTATATTAGGGATAGTGCCCGGGGATAGGATAATCTTTTAATTGTTTGACCCATGGCTCACTGTTCAGAAATAAGTGAGATGAAGGGCTACAGATAAAGTGGTCGCCCCGCATTACGCATATGACAATTGTTCGTGTCGCTTCCAACGTTACAGTCTAGCTGCAATATATCAGCTGGCCTCATTTATAGCCACAATCTCTTCCATATGGTCCTCCTTAGGAAAAACGTGACCACCACCATTTTTGCATTTAGAAACACAACATGAATTTCATGCAATGTGCATCATTTTCATTCTATAAATTCAGAAACCTAATAAACATGGCCGTTTCGGCTGTGATGTGGCAAGCGTGTCTATCCCTGGACACCACAGAACTCGTCGCGGTACTGCTGCTTATAACAAAGCATCGCGAACCACACAAACTGATGACATTTACCACTAAGTTGAAAAGTGGTTAAAGCAATATGTTTTGTATTTTTTGTATTACCAATCTCTCCTCCATGTCATAAGTATATTTTGTCTTGCATTTAAATCCTGAAAGCCTGTGGGCTATCCGAAAAGAAGCAAGTTTGTTTACCGGAGCAGAAGTTGGTGGCCGGCTTTAAATCCCTGCGCACCTGTTCGCTGTTCTGGTATTCTGTGTGATGTCGACCGCGACTCGCTAGGACGTCCGCGCGCGATAAACTAGTCCGCGCAGTTTTAGGTTGAAATTGTTGTTTTACAGACTCACCGAGATATATAACATAAATGCGAAATATATGATTTTGAGATACTTTTAGTCTTGATTCTAAAAATGTAAAAAATGTAAGATGGCGCATGTAAGTAGGCTGCTTTAGTTGATATCACGGGCAAGGCTCTAGTAAGAGACTCCATTTGGCAGTCGGGCATGCGTGGAATTTAGACAAAAGAAATCTTGGATGATTCAAGGACTGATTCTTATTTGTATTTGGCCTTCTTTAGTTTTGGCGGGAAAGAGCTCGATATGCAACTTTAACATAACAGATCGAAGCAACTGTCATCAATGTAAACTAATACGTGACAGCACCGGAAGTGGAACATAAGGACCCCTAGCACAGCAGCGCCACCTTGCGAATGGCTATTTCTTGAGTTCCCCATTATAACTCTTTTGAAATGGAACAAGATGTCTTTAATACACAGAGCTCGTTATTGTTATGTTTTCTCCTTGAACTTTATGATGATACAAACAATTACAGCTGATTTGACCGTTTTTCAAGAATCTTGAAATTTACCCCCCGGCGACAGCAGCGGTAAAAGCGGAGCTTGCGTAGCGCCACCGCGCGGGGAGCTTGGGGAACAGACCAAGAGGAGGTTCCTCATATGACTGTGTTAGGAAGCGTTTTGATTGCATATTCCGAAGAAGCAGTAGGAAAACAAAGTGCGGCCATGGTATAGAAGGGCGTTCGTGCAAAAATGGCTGTTACATAGTCGGCAGTCAGTTGTACCAGTTAAATTAGTTGCAATTTTTGTATTTATTTTAGACAATTTTGTTATGTCCCAACATGAATTAATATTGCTCAATACGGCCAAAATAAAATATGTGGATGACAGATCCCGCTCTAATAACAATTAGCAGCTTTTATATAAGACATGTCCCTTGTGTACCTTTAACAAGCGCCTTGAAATCAATAGTTTGTCTAAAACTTAATTTTGAGGTGTTTTAAGCTACAACAGGAGTAATACGGCTTAAGATATATACGAAAACCATGTTAAATCGCCCCGAAAAATGGAAAAAAAAGAACAGAATTCAATTACAATTTGCTAAATGTCCCACCTCCCACATAAATTTCTTTCGATTTTTTTTATATTGTGCTAGGACATGGGTAGATACTATCCCCACAAAAATAAATTATCTTGCAATTAGTTCGAGGTCCACCCCATGTGGTGCTGGTATGACCGGACTATACGTGCACTAAAACTGACAGTACACATAAGAAATCCTCACGAAATCGGTGGTTAGCATAGATATGCCAAATTTTCAAATGAACATTAAAAAAATTCCCCTCCCCCCCCCCACCTAGATTTCTTTAGATTTTTTTCATGGGTATGGTCAATTCTGTTGCAATTTGATTCTGGTCCATACACGGAATGACTAGACTATAAGTTTAAGCGTTAGAACGATTGGAAGATACTTTTTTTGCAATATTTATCTTTCTCATTCTGTCTTATTCGTTACCGGGTTACATGGCCTACACGCATACATGTTTGTACATGTCGTAGACCAAAGAAACAAACCGTTAAATTGAACTGAACTGTAACTAAAAGTGATAGTTATACAATGATAGTCATACACGGCCAGCATACACCAGTCGGAATCAATAGCGAGAGACAGTCTTCTCAAAGGGATCTTTCCGTCCATCTGGGACAGCAGAGCAATTAGCAGTTTACAGGTTTGGGAACCGTTTGATCTCGGTACGTGCCTCAGATTCCCCAGAGTAATTCATTAGCCCAATAAGGACACGTCTTAAGTGGGCGACATCTAGTCGAGGTGGTCATCTAGCCTTGAACACTTTTTCACATCAAGGATCGTCCTGGGGGCCTTCTTCCCGGCCCCACTAATTGACCTCTCTGGCGGAAGGGTGGGGGGGGGGCGGAGTTGTCCGACAGTAAGATGACCGCCGGCGGGGTGAACGGGTAAGCTGTCCGACAATCTGACGGCGGCCGGGGGGGGGGAGGGGGGACGGGTAAGCTCGGTGTCGGAAATAGGGGTCCAATGCCAAGTATCGATTTTGCCAAATTTCCAGTGTGGAATATCGATTTTTCACAATATTCCGTGTCTTTTTTTTTTTCAAAATTGCCACTATCTCTGTCGATGTCGCTTTTTCATATCCTCAGCCTCGAAATTTAGGAGTCAATGTCGAATGTTGATTTTTCAAATATGCCTGTGTCGATGTCACCATTTACCCCTTCCACATAGGTGTGCGCAGGAGTTCTTGAAAGAGGGCAACAAACAATTGATCCACAAAAACATGAAAAAATGCATGTAAGAGTCTGAGACTTAGGTGACCGTGGTGCTCAACGCGCTCAACGATTACAAGGAAATCGCCGTATGACCTACACCAGAAACGGAAAAATAGCTAGCCTCACCTATTTCGTTTCGCCTCTCAAATACGATTGTTTGGTCCTTTCTTGGGTTGGCCTTTATATACTTAGCGGTGAACCATGTTGTTATTTCCGATAACGCCTTTTCTAGAGTTACCTTGTTAAACTCCTTACCTTGAGCCGCCGCAGTGTTATCATCAGCATAGTTACACTTATTGGTTTCCGGCGAGGTGGATACTAGCAGGTCATTCGTAAATATATTATACAGATGTGGGCCAAAAACAAAACAGCGAGAAAGCCACTCGATCCGATTATGTCCCTCTTTTACCCTGTGTTCGCGGGCTGTAAGATAACTTGCAACAAGCGAACAAGATTGTTTACTGATGCCATAAGCGTTCATCTTGATGATTAATAATCTGTGTGGAAGACAATCGAATGCTTTGGAGTGGTCCATGAGTATAGCTCCCATAACTTGATTATCATCTAATGCTTTTTTTTGGAATCGTTAACGAAACGCGTCAGTAAACTTTGATAGCTGTGTCCCTTTCTAAACAGACAGAGTTTGGGTGATAACCTGGGTTCCACATAGGACATAAGCTGATCACATAACATCTTTTCATAAGCTTGGAAATGCAGGGGAGAACACTTACCGGCCTGTAGTTTTCTTTATCTAAATTGTCCTTTTTCTTGAAAACAGTTGTAACTTCAGCTTATTTCAGAACATTTGGAAACGCATTACCTTTAATCGTCATATTTAAAACATACTTTAATGGGTCACACAAGATCGCAGCTCCCAACTTGATAAGCTTTGGAGGTATCTTGTCGTAGCCTTCGAAACATCAATGCATTTAAGTGCTGTGTATATTTCGTGGCTACCTACTGCCCTGAAGTTAAAAGTGTCTACCGTGTCTTGGTTGCCTTCCTTTCTAGCCATAACGGACTTATGGTCTTTGTGATACAGTAGGGTTTCGTCTATTAGCTGGTCATCTGGTATGTCATCTTGTTGCCCTATGTTTTGGCAACGTCTACGAAGTATTTACTAAATATGTCAATTACATTTGATGGATCTGATATAATTTCATCTCCCTCTCTCAGAATAAAGTTTCCGTTGCTTGCAGTTTTTCTTGATATTAATGGTTTTACAACTTTCCAGAATTCCTTACCGTTAGTCGTAGCTTCACTACATTTCCCCTTGATGTACTTTTGCACACTTATTTTTCGTAGACGTCCTATCAGATTCCTCTGCTTTCCTAATTTTTCCCAGTTCTCTTCGCTACTCACTTTCTCATACTTACGCCTCAGCATATTTTTTTACATTTATGGCTTTGCGAAGATGGCTATTCATATAAGGCACACAGTTATTCTTAACAACCCGTTGCTTGGTTGGTGCTTGTCTATCAACGACCTCTTTGATCAATGCGCTACAGAACCAATATGAATGGTCAACATCGTCAAACACTTCACTTACATGAAAGGGTACCGATACCAGATCATCTTTGTATTTAATCTCATCCAAATGTTTAAAACTTTGATAATATACACGCTTCTGATGTTTAATGGGAACTTTTAATTCCGTTGCTATGCATACCATATGGTGACCATCGATAAGACCCGCATCCGTACGTGATACATCTCGTAAGCGCTTTGAAACATTTGTAATTACAACAACAAAATTTGTCGTACCATACACCTCTAATACGTCGTTAAGACAATTTTCATGGTTCAACATGTTTACGTTTAAATCTCCCAACAGGACAAAGTTAACATCTTCAGCAACGATTGCATTCAGAAGGTTATCGATCTTTGTTACAAGTAATGCATTTCTTACCTCCGGTTGCTTGTATACACTGAGAAAGAGCCACTTCTTAGCATTAAGCGCCATTTCTATTGCCAGAGATTCGATACGCCCATTCTCATCTTCATTAATTTCTATGAGCGCGTTTGTTTATTCTCAACAGGTTTAAGTTTAAACAAACCTTAAACGTAAATCTGCTCAAGCGCGTTTTTTTATTCCTTAACAAATATAAAAAACCTCAACATGTTTACTTCAACTTCGTCAACAAGTTCAACCTTGTTGACAAATTGGTTTACATTATGACGTCAACATATTCAACGGAAACCCCAACACACAATAAACACGTTTTTCTTATCCTCAACAGGTTTACGTTGACGATTCTTCAACACAGCTAAACGTAAACATTAAACCTTCAACAGGTTGAGAATAAACAAATGCGCTCTATATCTTTGGCAGATAAACAAAGAACACATAAACTACGAGGCTTGATGCATTGTAATATATAAGGAGACGACAGGGGGCATAGAATTTGAAAAGGTGAGGGGCACAAATATACCTTAGGGTCTGAAAGGGGGGGGGGGGCACGGGACCCCTGTGCCCCCCTCCTTGGACACGCCCATGTTCCGGACCCCTTAAGCTGTCCGACAGTAGGGGACCTGAGAGGCTCGCAGGGGGATCAGGGGTGGGGGGTGGAGTCCGGTGGTCACTGGTTTACTGCCGGACGATCCACAAGTGCACGCGGACAGGGGTGCCTAGTTTGCCTCCCCATATGTCACCTCCATGATGTGAAAGTATCAAAATGCTGAACTAGCCCTGCACCCCCTGCTTCTGACCGATGCAAGCTAACCATTGACAGGCGCTCCAGCCATTTGCCGCGCGAGCGGGAAATACGAGGTGCACGGTACGCGAGCAGACGACATGTCTGTGATCACTCGATCGTGACCTTTGACCGACAGGTAACAGACAGTGCGAGAGAGAGTGAGAGAAGGAGAGGGGCAGAGACAGACCGTGGGACTGATCAGATAAGCCCATCAGAAGAGGGCCCTACAAACGGCGTAACGGTCATAGATTACCAAGGTGTAGACAACACAGGTGAAATATTACAAACCGGATGCACTGGGACGATTCAAAATACAGGAGGAATACGGTCTGAGCGATGTTTACAGCAGGTACACCACGCTGTCATAGGTCTGTAAAATCCACGAGTCAGTGTAAAACCCATGAGTCAGTGGCCGACCGCGCAACTGTGTAACTCGTAGCTAACGGTATGCGCAGGAAGAACACGCTAATTGAATAATGAAGCCAACCAGGTGAAGACTTGGCCAAGTGCATGTTGACATCTCGTCCTGTGTGTATTGCCACAGTTTGGTGTTGTGGTGCATTCACATTGTACGCCTCTTCTGCTTGACACTGTTGTGGGCTCTGTCGTCTGTAGCGTGGTGGGCCTGTGTCTGCTACCCGCCACCATCCGCCCATAGTTATAGAGACACACGGGGCGTTATTGAGGGAGACAGGATGTCCGCCCGGGGCCCTGGGATGGCCTGTATCTGGGTCCTGCTCACTGTCACCTGCCTGGTCGCCTCCCTGGCCGCCTCCAGAGCCGCTGCCACCAACCGCAGTGACCTCATGCAGAGGGACATGACCTTCCCCTACGTGTGTGACACTTTCCCGGACTATGGAGGTGAGTATACTGAAGCTGACATGCCATATCGGTGTTTAAAGCCACTTTTTTCTGCACATGATGAAGGCAACGTTGGGTCTAGAGACACCCCGGGACAATGAAATGTGGTTGGATGAAACTTGCCCTAGATGGGTTCGATCCCACAACCTGTTGATCTGCAGCCCAGCTTGGACCTTGCCAACAGTATTCATAGGCCTGTCCACATAGAGCTCAGGCTGTACACATAGGCCTGTCCATACAGAGCTCAGGCTGTACACATAGGCCTGTCCACATAGAGCTCAGGCTGTACACATAGGCCTGTCCATACAGAGCTCAGGCTGTACACATAGGCCTGTCCATACAGAGCTCAGGCTGTACACATAGGCCTGTCCACATAGAGCTCAGGCTGTACACATAGGCCTGTCCATATAGAGCTCAGGCTGTACACATAGGCCTGTCCATATAGAGCTCAGGCTGTACACATAGGCCTGTCCACATAGAGCTCAGGCTGTACACATAGGCCTGTCCATATAGAGCTCAGGCTGTACACATAGGCCTGTCCATATAGAGCTCAGGCTGTACACATAGGCCTGTCCATATAGAGCTCAGGCTGTACACATAGGCCTGTCCACATAGAGCTCAGGCTGTACACATAGGCCTGTCCATATAGAGCTCAGGCTGTACACATAGGCCTGTTTACATAGAGCTCAGGCTGTACACATAGGCCTGTCCATATAGAGCTCAGGCTGTACACATAGGCCTGTCCATATAGAGCTCAGGCTGTACACATAGGCCTGTCCACATAGAGCTCAGGCTGTACACATAGGCCTGTCCACATAGAGCTCAGGCTGTACACATAGGCCTGTCCACATAGAGCTCAGGCTGTACACATAGGCCTGTCCATATAGAGCTCAGGCTGTACACATAGGCATGTCCATATAGAGCTCAGCCTGTAAACATAGGCCTGTCCATATAGAGCTCAGCCTGTAAACATAGGCCTGTCCACATAGAGCTCAGGCTGTACACATAGGCCTGTCCATATAGAGCTCAGGCTGTACAAATAGGCCTGTTTACATAGAGCTCAGGCTGTACACATAGGCCTGTCCATATAGAGCTCAGGCTGTACACATAGGCCTGTCCATATAGAGCTCAGGCTGTACACATAGGCCTGTCCATATAGAGCTCAGACTGTACACATAGGCCTGTCCACATAGAGCTCAGGCTGTACACATAGGCCTGTCCATATAGAGCTCAGGCTGTACACATAGGCCTGTTTACATAGAGCTCAGGCTGTACACATAGGCCTGTCCATATAGAGCTCAGGCTGTACACATAGGCATGCATGTCCATATAGAGCTCAGGCTGTAAACATAGGCCTGTCCATATAGAGCTCAGGCTGTACACATAGGCCTGTCCACATAGAGCTCAGGCTGTACACATAGGCCGGTCCATATAGAGCTCAGTCTGTACACATAGGCCTGTTTACATAGAGCTCAGGCTGTACACATAGGTCTGTCCATATAGAGCTCAGGCTGTACACATAGGCATGTCCATATAGAGCTCAGGCTGTAAACATAGGCCTGTCCATATAGAGCTCAGGCTGTACACATAGGCCTGTCCACATAGAGCTCAGGCTGTACACATAGGCCTGTCCACATAGAGCTCAGGCTGTACACATAGGCCGGTCCATATAGAGCTCAGGCTGTACACATAGGCATGTCCACAGAGAACTCTCACTGTACATATAGGCCTGTCCACATAGAGCTCAGGCTGTACACATAGGCCTGTCCACATAGAGCTCAGGCTGTACACATAGGCCTGTTTACATAGAGCTCAGGCTGTACACATAGGCCTGTCCATATAGAGCTCAGGCTGTACACATAGGCATGTCCATATAGAGCTCAGGCTGTAAACATAGGCCTGTCCATATAGAGCTCAGGCTGTACACATAGGCCTGTCCACATAGAGCTCAGGCTGTACACATAGGCCTGTTTACATAGAGCTCAGGCTGTACACATAGGCCTGTCCATATAGAGCTCAGGCTGTACACATAGGCATGTCCATATAGAGCTCAGCCTGTAAACATAGGCCTGTCCATATAGAGCTCAGGCTGTACACATAGGCCTGTCCACATAGAGCTCAGGCTGTACACATAGGCCGGTCCACATAGAGCTCAGGCTGTACACATAGTCCTGTCCACATAGAGCTCAGGCTGTACACATAGGCCTGTCCACAGAGAACTCTCACTGTACATATAGGGCTCCGGTATGCCGCATTGTACTGTACCACTGTTCAATAATGCATATTCAATGACGAAGCAGATACAAGCCATCCCCCGCCCCATCCCGCCCCCTCCCGCTCTATGCTAGGACACAGTGACAGCGCACATGTTCATGATGGGACCACATGCTGCAGGTCTGTGGATGGAGGGGGGTGTGGGTGGGGGAGGAGAGTGGTGTGGGGGTGTCAACCAAACACCATATACATAACATATGTCTTTGATGTGTGATGTAACACTCCCCCGTTCCTTACATCCGCACATGGCGTGTGATGGGTCCCCTTCTCCCCTCCCTCCAGCCCCTGATCTCCAGAGCCTGGGGGTGGCAATCAGGGGGCAGACATCTGTTGGTTGGTTGGTTGCAAGCGCCCTTCTCCATGGATCCCCATGACCCTGCCTCTACCCGTCCCAGGTCACCTCTACTATCCCGACGGAAATGCGACACCGAAACGGCCTTGGTCGTCAATGGATATCCTTCTGTCACATGTCACCAACTTTCCCTCACCCTCGTCCCGTATAATCTATGTCATCGAGTACTCTCCCTCACCCTCGCTCCGTATAATCTATGTCATCGAGTACTCTCCCTCTCCCTCGCTCCGTCTATGTCATCGAGTACTCTCCCTCACCCTCGCTCCGTCTATGTCATCGAGTACTCTCCCTCACCCTCGCTCCGTCTATGTCATCGAGTACTCTCCCTCACCCTCGCTCCGTCTATGTCATCGAATACTCCCCCTCACCCTCGCTCCGTCTATGTCATCGAGTACTCTCCCTCACCATCTCCGCGTATAATCTGTCATCGAGTACTCTCCCTCTCCCCCGCCCCGTATCATTTGTGTCATCGAGTACTCTCCCTCTCCCTCGCCCCATATAATCTATGTCATCGAGTATATTCCCTCTCCCCCGCCCCGTATAATCTATGTCATCGAGTACTCTTTCTCTCCCTCCTCCCGTATAATCTGTGTCATCGAGTACTCTCCCTCTCCCTCGCCCCGTATAATCTATGTCATCGAGTACTCTCCCTCTCCCTCGCCCCGTATAATCTGTCATCGAGTACTCTCCCTCTCCCTCGCCCTGTATAATCTATGTCATCGAGTACTCTCCCTCTCCCCCGCCCCGTATAATCTGTGTCATCGAGTACTCTTTCTCTCCCTCCTCCCGTATAATCTGTGTCATCGAGTACTCTCCCTCTGCCTCGCCCCGTATAATCTGTCATCGAACACTCTCCCTCTCCATCTCGCCGTATAATCTGTCATCGAGTACGCTCCCTCTCCCTCGCCCCGTATAATCTGTCATCGAGTACTCTCCCTCTCCCTCGCCCCGTATAATCTGTCATCGAGTACTCTCCCTCTCCCTCGCCCCGTATAATCTATGTCATCGAGTACTCTCCCTCTTCCTCGCTCCGTATAGTCTATGTCATCGAGTACTCTCCCTCTCTATCTCGCCGTATAATCTGTCATCGAGTACGCTCCCTCTCCCTCGCCCCGTATAATCTATGTCATCGAGTACTCTCCCTCTCCCTCGCCCCGTATAATCTATGTCATCGAGTACTCTCCCTCTCCCTCGCCCCGTATAATCTATGTCATCAAGTACTCTCCCTCTCCATCTCGCCGTATAATCTGTCATCGAGTAAGCTCCCTCTCCCTCGCCCCGTATAATCTGTCATCGAGTACTCTCCCTCTCCATCTCGCCGTATAATCTATGTCATCGAGTACTCTCCCTCTCCCTCGCCCCGTATAATCTGTCATCGAGTACTCTCCCTCTCCCTCGCCCCGTATAATCTATGTCATCGAGTACTCTCCCACTCTCTCGCCCCGTATAATCTATGTCATCGAGTACTCTCTCTCTCCCTCCTCCCGTATAATCTGTGTCATCGAGTACTCCTCTCCCTCGCCCCGTATAATCTGTCATCGAGTACTCTCCCTCTCCCTTGCCCCGTATAATCTATGTCATCGAGTACTCTCCCTCTCCCTCGCCCCGTATAATCTGTCATCGAGTACTCTCTCTCTCCCTCCTCCCGTATAATCTGTCATCGAGTACGCTCCCTCTCCCTCGCCCCGTATAATCTGTCATCGAGTACTCTCTCTCTCCCTCGCCCCATATAATCTATGTCATCGAGTACTCTCCCTCTCCCCCGCCCCGTATAATCTATGTCATCGAGTACTCTTTCTCTCCCTCCTCCCGTATAATATGTGTCATCGAGTACTCTCTCTCTCCCTCGCCCCATATAATCTATGTCATCGAGTACTCTCTCCCTCGCCCCGTATAATCTATGTCATCGAGTACTCTTTCTCTCCCTCCTCCCGTATAATCTGTCATCGAGTACTCTCTCTCTCCCTCGCCCCATATAATCTATGTCATCGAGTACTCTCTCTCCCTCGCCCCGTATAATCTATGTCATCGAGTACTCTTTCTCTCCCTCCTCCCGTATAATCTGTCATCGAGTACTCTCCCTCTCCCTCGCCCCGTATAATCTGTCATTGAGTACTCTCCCTCTCCCTCGCCCCGTATAATCTATGTCATCGAGTACTCTCCCTCACCCCGTATAATCTATGTCATCGAGTACTCTCCCTCTCCCTCGCCCGGTATAATCTGTCATTGAGTACTCTCCTTCTCCCTCGCCCCGTATAATCTATGTCATCGAGTACTCTCCCTCTCCCTCGCTTCGTATAATCTATGTCATCGAGTACTCTCCCTCTCCCTCGCCCCGTATAATCTATGTCACCGAGTACTCCCCCTCTCCCTCGCCCCTTCTAATCTATGTCAATGAGTACTCTCCCTCTCCCTCGCCCCGAATAATCAATGTCATCGAGTACTCTCCCTCTCCCTCGCCTCGTATAATCTATGTCATCGAGTACTCTCATGTCATCGAGTATTCTCCCTCCCCCTCGCCCCGTGTAATCTATGTCATCGAGTACTCTTCATCTCCCTCGCCTCGTATAATCTATGTCATCGAGTACTCTCCCTCTCCCTCGCCCCGTATAATCTATGTCATCGAGTACTCTCCCTCTCCCTCGCTCCGTATCATCTATGTCATCGAGTACTTTCACTCTCCCTCGCCCCGTCTAATCTATGTCAATGAGTACTCTCCCTCTCCCTCGCCCCGTATAATCTATGTCATCGAGTACTCTCCCTCGCCTCGTATAATCTATGTCATCGAGTACTCTCCCTCTCCCTCGCCCCGTATAATCTATGTCATCAAGTACTCTCCCTCTCTCGCCTCGTATAATCTATGTCATCGAGTACTCTCCTTCTCCCTCGCCCCGTATAATCTATGTCATCGAGTACTCACCCTCTCCCTCGCTCCGTATAATCTATGTCATCGAGTACTCTCACTCTCCCTCGTCCCGTCTAATCTATGTCAATGAGTACTCTCCCTCTTCCTCGCCCTGTATAATCTATGTCATCGAGTACTCTCCCTCGCCTCGTATAATCTATGTCATCGAGTACTCTCCCTCTCCCTCGCCCCGTATAATCTATGTCATCGAGTACTTTTCCTCTCCCTCGCCTCGTATAATCTGTCATCGAGTACTCTCCCTCTCCCTCGCCCCGTATAATCTATGTCATCAAGCACTCTCCCTCTCTCTCGCCTCGTATAATCTATGTCAATGAGTACTCTCCCTCTCCCTCGCCCCCTATAATCTATGTCATCGAGTACTCTCTCCCTCGCCCCTCATAATCTATGTCATCGAGTACTCTCCCTCACCCCGTATAATGTGTCGATTCTGTATCCCCCGCGGACCGCGCACCCCTCGTAGATATTGTGACCGGCCACTGACCCTACCCTCTGCCCCCCACCCCCCGCCCCCCTGCCCGCTAACCGGTATTGCCACATTTGAACATAACTGGAGGCCCTAATATCCTAAGCATTGCATGCCTGACGGGGTTGAAAGTTACAGCAAAGGCCTTGCACTGATATATCATAGAAGGTCTTTGGTTACTGGTGGCTAACTGCATGTCTGCCGGCATGGCTGTGGGGGCGGTGTCCTGCTCCATGATTAAATGTACCGATGGGCGGTTCCATGTTTAGACACCAATCCCATCAGAACAGAAAAAATGTCGGGTTGTTCTTGCTGCTTGTTCGGGGCGCATGACGGAGTGCCATAACACCCCTCGGGTGTGAAATCCCTAGTCTACTAACACCTGAACAAAGATGGTAACCCATTACCAGTAATACCTGTACAAAGCTTTATAGACTAAGTTACATTTTACCAAAGAATTTGGAAGAAAATATCGAATATTCTTAATTTCAAAAAAGGTCTGACAGAAAAAGGTTGATGTTGAAAGCGCAGCTATGAACTTTGCCATATCCGTAACAGCTTTTAACTTAGGCCAAGGCTCGTTAATGCATGCCCAACACTGGGCTAACCATAAAAAAAAAAAAAAATCCTTATTATTATTTTACGGAACGAATTATGAACCAGTGCCTCTCTCCACAAAGTTTTAGGTATGATTTCACCATATCTCTCTTTAGATAACTATCACTTAATGGGCGTATTACTGTGTATTTTATATTAATGTATTTACGAATGTAACACGCGATTTGCTTGTATAAAGATGGTATATCACTGCTAGTACAACTACTTGTTGTACTTGCACAAATCTGGTAAGTCACAGTGCCAGTGACGTATGAGTGCCAGTGACGTACGTAATGACTCGTTCCACGTCTTTCAATAAGACTTTATTGTTTTCAGTTTATATTGAGCAATGGCAGCATCGCTACCGCTACGAGGCGAAAAACATGTATCCCTTCGGCGAGGTTTTCTGCGACACCAACGCCACCTACAACGAGCGCATCGTAGGCTTTGACGCCAAGCTCACGTTCGACTTCCCGTTCTTTGGCGAGACTTACAGCGGTTTATGGGTAAGTCACGTCCGCCAGCCCTGCACAGCCATGATGGTCACACTGTACGTCTTTGGCTTCTCCTTTGTGTCACACGAGAAGATTTAAGATCTTGTTATTGGCAGCGTCGGCGGTCCTCGTAGTTTTGGGGGGAAATGTGACAAAAGTAGGTAAGATGTTCGTTTCTAGCGGAAAGCATGAACATTGTTATATAGGGGTTTTACCGGTCGCTAATCCGATAAGACAAGGAGACATTGGGGGGGGGGGGGGGGGGGGCAAGGGGTATTTCCGTTCCTCGGGAATGGGGTTTTCAATTCACCGTAAACTGGGAATGAGGAAAATAATTCTTCGTGAACTGGGAATGGGGTATTAGCAGACCGCCGTGATCAAGGATTGTCTTTAATCGTGAACTGGGAATGGGGTATTAGCAGACCGCCGTGATCAAGGATTGTCTTTAATCGTGAACTGGGAATGGGGTATTAGCAGACCGCCGTGATCAAGGATTGTCTTTAATCGTGAACTGGGAATGGGGTATTAGCAGACCGCCGTGATCAAGGATTGTCTTTAATCGTGAACTGGGAATGGGGTATTAGCAGACCGCCGTGATCAAGGATTGTCTTTAATCGTGAACTGGGAATGGGGTATTAGCAGACCGCCGTGATCAAGGATTGTCTTTAATCGTGAACTGGGAATGGGGTATTAGCAGACCGCCGTGATCAAGGATTGTCTTTAATCGTGAACTGGGAATGGGGTATTAGCAGACCGCCGTGATCAAGGATTGTCTTTAATCGTGAACTGGGAATTTTCATATTGAATCGAGAAATTGTCAATTTAGTATCATGTATCCGCGCCTTTTCATTATATGCGGGGAGTTATTTTTTTAATTTATCGTGATCTGGGAATAAAGAAATTTATTCTTTGTGATCTGGGAACATGACACCCCCTTGCCCCCACCCACATTGCGCAGTGAGTTTTTGTCCAGCGATTCTTGTGTCAACACCAAGGGAAACGGTCGGGAAATAGGAATTAGACACTGAACGCACTGGAGATGCACTAGAGACGTTATGAAAAAAATCGTCACTAGCAAGGTGGAGGGTATTCGAGTGCGAGATCTCCCTACAAGTCTTCCTTACCCCCCCCCCCCCTGCCCCACCCCCCACCCCATTTTTTCCCTGTATCTGTCACCCCCCCCACCCCCTCATCTATATATCTGTCATAATGGCACCGTACGAACCAATGGGGTGGAGACCATAAGAATAGTTTGTATAGGGGGGGGGGGGGGGGAGGGGGACATGGTGTTACAATGGGCCATGGCCAAGTGAGTGCGAGAAGACAAGGAATATGCGTAGGTGATCGGCAGACTGATCTTGATCAAACAACAGAAGGGTGCTCAAGCTGACGTTCTCTATTCTTTTCTGGACGTAGGTCCATATAACCTAGGTCCATATAATCAGCCTACAAAACAGTCACTACGAATAGGAGACAGATTTATATCGGACACGCTCTATCTACAGTTCGTCATAGAAACCGTTGTCTTAAAGGGTACAAATTATAATATGCAGACGTGAACATAAAAATCTATATCGGATAAGTGAGGAAATTAGCTGGAATTTGTGCTTATCAGCACTTGTATAACTTCCGTACCACGAACGCCTGTCATTGTAGAATGTATCGGAAACTTTCTAAGGCCGTAGTTATACTATTTGCAAAACATGATGTGGAAGCCATGGAGCATCTTTCCGCCATCCGGGTCCTCGTGTGAACACGACGCTAGCAGGGTGGTGTCGGGGTCCGATCGTTGGCTGTAGGACGGGCAAGACGAAATCCAGGCTCCCCCCACGTCTTGAAAAACGGTCAAATCAGCTGTAATTTCTTGCAACATTATAATTTTTAAGAATAAAACATAAAAATAACGATACTATTTGATACAGCAAAACCCTCTTGTACCCTTTCGAAAAAGTTATAATGGTGGCTAAACTCTTTCTTTTCATCACGTGATACCGTGTGTTATTAGGCTTAGGCTGGGTCCCGGCACTAATTTGTAGAAATGCACGGCGCATGTTTCCTATCAATTTGCGCAGCGCCACCCTGGCGAGCTAGTGTGAAAATGCATTGAGGATGTAGGCGACAACAGAAATATAATGGAGCCCCTAGCGGAGTGATTCGAAGGCAGAGAGTGCACGACAGCATGCCCTGCTAGGTGGTCGCCGCTTTGTAAGCAGCAAGGCACGACACGGCAACTTGACTACTGCAGTAACCATTGTGTCCGCAGTAACCATTGTGTCCACTGTGCCCTGGCAGTGGGGGGTCCTGTTTGAAGAACGTCCGCGCTACCTGTGGTTGTAATGTTGGCTTCTGTCACGATAAGAGCCTCCGGCCAGTCGCCCCAAACTTTGAGCAGTGCCATTTCTATATGCGGTCCGCCCAACAGTATTGCGTAATATTTCGTCTCGCCACAATCTACGGGCCGTATTCATAATCGCCACTTAGGCTACGCCACTAGACTTAGCGCTAAGTGGAAGATTTGTCGACCGATTATCGGGTTCAAAATAGATGAGTAGGATTTTCTGAATGAAGAAAGTGCTAAAATTATATTATAGAGGATTTTTTGAATCGTAAGAACCACCTTAAAGAGCTGGTGAGGCTAAGACGGAAATGCACTTTTCGTGCGTAACTTACGAGGGGATTATGAATACGGCCCCTGGACCACTGTATCTCTTTCGCAGAAGACCGATCCACACTCTGGCACTAAGCCCTGCCCACGTTTGTGTTCTTTTTCCTCAATCGTGAGTATAAACTTGACAAACATATGGTAGGAACATATGAGAAGTACTCCTGTCTGAAACTGACATAACAGGAAAGTGTCACGCTGCTTTGTTATCCGTCTTGTTTGTCCGACATAATGCGCGCGGAAGACCTTTTTTCACCTCCGGATTGTATAAAGGCAACAGTGACATCAGTGCATGACTGACAGCCTGGATCGGTGTCTATTGCTGTTGTAAGGCTGTTGGGAAAAGAACGACGACGTGTAACGTCTGAACTCATGACACTTGGTCGCTATGCAAGAAACCTATTTTCACATCTTAAATGACTAAAACACTCACTTGTCAGCCGTATTTTGCAATAACAGGTTTCTTCCTTGCTATAAATGGAAGATTGGGGAGACGATATCCGCACTCAGGTAGCTAAGATAACCTAACTGCATACATTTTCACGCACGCACAATTTCACTACGTTTACATTTACCACCAATAAGTGAGCGTTTGTCTGTGCGTGATACGTTGGTGTAAAGCTTAGTCGCCGCACCCCGTGGTGACCAACTTTGTCTGGTGCCTCACCCACCCTTCAACCCCCCTTTAGGGCGGGGGGAATACCCCCCCCCCCCCCCTGTGAATCGCGAATGCCCAAGAATTAGTGAGAGTAATATAGAATCTAAAAGATGAACATTGCTCAAGAAAAAAAACATACCTTAAGGGTGATATTGCGAATATCGAGGAATTCACAGACTGCTATAACGGATCGCGGTAAATAGACAAATGATCTTAGCGTTGAACCAGGAATTGTACGGATAACGATCACCCAAAATTGCCAACAGCTAATCGCGAATATCCAAGAAATCCTGGATGCCAATCGCGGAGATCGGAAAAGGCACTCTGCCAGCAGAGGGCGCTCGTTCCTCATATCACCTCTGCCCCACGTCACCGCCCACCTCAAGGTTGGCCTCAACGGTCCTCAGGTCACGCATGGTTTTAGATTTTTTTTTAGATTGAATATGGAATTTTAGATGCAGAATTTGAAAAATATAGACATTCCGTTGTCGAATGATCACAATAGAAGAGTTAAGCGAACAATTATTTTAAAATAACACGGGGTCAAAGTTCAAAACGCTTCACGCCTTTGACCTCGACCGCGAAAATATAGTTCGAAAGTAACATGGCTTCAAATTAATCAAACTCAGATGCATTCGTCAGGTATGGTACCAGTGGCACAGTAAATGCTAAACAGTGGTGTATTTGATGCCAAACTGCGAATTTAGATTCATTTCAATTTTCGCGGATGAAGGATAATTCTGATGGTTAAATTTGACGTGTGGCAGAGCGTATCGCCCTCTGCCGGGAGATCGCGGAAAAGGTCTCCCCCCCCCCCCCCCACCCCCATTTAGGCCCGGATACAGCAGCTCAATGTCTCCGTTTCTTATCGGAGTTAACGCTCCCTGAAACCCATCTAGATACTAATTTCCCTGCTTTCCGCCGGAAACGAACATCTTTTGCGCATATCCTGAAACCTATGCGGTCTAAGGTTTACCGTCTTAGATTTTGTTTATTGGCTCACAGCGGACGGCGGGGAATCTGGTCCTGGTCTTCTTATGTAAGGAGTGAACGGCGGTAACTGCGCACGTGATATTACCATGGCAACAGTAATCAGTGCATGTGAAGGTTACGGTGCGACATGCGGTGACTTTGACAATGGATCTCGTCGCTCGCCGCCATCCGACCGTCACGTTCGCCACAATATGACAAATGAACAAAACGTCTGAAGGCGTCTTTTGTGGACCGTTGTTAGTGGCGAGTCTTATTGACGCAATAAGAAAAACAATACAGTGGCGGATCCAGGGGGGGGGGTAGGGGGAGGGGGGCACAGGGGGCACGTATTACGTCGCCTGGATAGTAGAGAGATAGAGATTATATAGCATGTTAATAGAGTTTATTAACATGCAAACGACTGGAACAACTGACTGTTTTCATATATAGTGAACGCTTTTTGTATACATTTTGCCAAGGAGGTTAAACACCTTTTCTTCAGATGTCATAATACATGAAAAAAAGCTCTTGATATCATTTGTCGTTAAATATCTTTATCGTTAAGTAATTCTCGGATATTGTCATACAAAGGGCATTTCATTAAGACATGAAACTCGTCAAGATAGGATGTATTTTCACATTCTGGGCACCCCCCCCCCCCCCTGCAGTATGAACTAGTAATAAATAAATAAATATCCCCGCCCGCTTTCGTAAAATCCTGGAACCGCCACTGCAATAACTCCTCTCGTCACCTTGACTTGATCCCATCCCTCCAGATCTCGGTGCACGGCTTCCTGTCGCCGAGTAAGACGGCCCAGGCCACCGTGATACCCTTCCTGTGGCTGGACGCCTGGCCCAACGCCCGCTACCCGGAGGACATCGACCCGCCCTTCCTGGCGCCCTTCTACAGCGAGCACAACCTGCTGGGCACCCAGGGCCAGCCCTCCCACGTCTCCTACCGCCTGCTCGACACCCGCACCACCACCAGCGCCGCCAAGCGGAACATCATCGAGGGCATGCTGAAGAATGTCTCCGAGACGGTGCGCGCCGCCGTCCTGGAGAGTGATAACTTCCAGGCCACCTACGGCATCGTGGTCACGTGGTACCGTGTCACATTCACCGGGAACGACTGTTCGTACAACGGAGACGCCAGCGACAACTGCGCGGTAGGCCCTCCCCCCCCATCTCCAGTCTAACAGTATAATAGGGTGGCCCTATATCCCCCAAACCCCCAGTCTAACAGTATAATAGGGTGACCCTATATCCCGCAAACCCCCAGGCTAACAGTATAATAGGGTGGCCCTATATCCCCCAAACCCCCAGTCTAACAGTATAATAGGGTGACCCTATATCCCGCAAACCCCCAGGCTAACAGTATAATAGGGTGGCCCTATATCCCGCAAACCCCCAGTCTACCAGTATAATAGGGTGACTCTATATCCCGCAAACCCCCAGTCTAACAGTATAATAGAGTGGCCCTATATCCCGCAAACCCCCAGTCTAACAGTATAATAGGGTGGCCCTATATCCCGCAAACCCCCAGTCTAACAGTATAATAGGGTGGCCCTATATCCAGCAAACCCCCAGTCTAACAGTATAATAGGGCGGCCCTATATCCCGCAAACCCCCAGTCTAACAGTTTAATAGGGTTGCCCTATATCCCGCAAACCCCCAGTCTAACAGTATAATAGGGTGGCCCTATATCCTGCAAACCCCCAGTCTAACAGTATAATAGGGTGGCCCTATATCCCGCAAACCCCCAGTCTAACAGTATAATAAGGTGGCCCTATATCCCGCAAACCCCCAGTCTAACAGTATAATAGGGTGGCCCTATATCGCGCAAACCCCCAGTCTAACAGAATAATAGGGTGGCTCTATATCCCGCAAACCCCCAGTCTAACAGTATAATAGGGTGGCCCTATATCCCGCAAACCCCCAGTCTAACAGTATAATAGGGTGGCCCTATATCCCGCAAACCCCCAGTCTAACAGTATAATAGGGTGGCCCTATATCCCGCAAACCCCCAGTCTAACAGTATAATAGGGTGGCCCTATATCCCGCAAACCCCCAGTCTAACAGTATGATAGGGTGGCCCTATATCCCGCAAACCCCCAGTCTAACAGTATAATAGGGTGGCCCTATATCCCGCAAACCCCCAGTCTAACAGTATAATAGGGTGGCCCTATATCCCCCAAACCCCCAGTCTAACAGTATAATACGGCGGCTCTATATCCCGCAAACCCCCAGTCTAACAGTATAATAGGGTGGCCCTATATCCCGCAAACCCCCAGTCTAACAGTATAATAGGGTGGCCCTATATCCCCCAAACCCCCAGTTTAACAGTATAATAAAGCGGCCCTATATCCCGCAAACCCCCAGTCTAACAGTATAATAGGGTGGCCCTATATCCCGCAAACCCTCAGTCTAACAGTATAATAGGGTGGCCCTATATCCCGCAAACCCCCAGTCTAACAGTATAATAGGGTGGCCCTATATCCCGCAAACCCCCAGTCTAACAGTATAATAGGGTGGCCCTATATCCCGCAAACCCCCAGTCTAACAGTATAATAGGGTGGCCCTATATCCCGCAAACCCCCAGTCTAACAGTATAATAGGGTGGCCCTATATCCCGCAAACCCCCAGTCTAACAGTATAATAGGGTGGCCCTATATCCCGCAACCCCCAGTCTAACAGTATAATAGGGTGGCCCTATATCCCGCAAACCCCCAGTCTAACAGTATAATAGGGCGGCCCTATATCCCGCAAACCCCTAGTCTAACAGTATAATAGGGTGGCCCTATATCCCGCAAACCCCCAGTCTAACAGTATAATAGGGTGGCCCTATATCCCGCAAACCCCCAGTCTAACAGTATAATAGGGTGGCCCTATATCCCGCAAACCCCCAGTCTAACAGTATAATAGGGCGGCCCTATATCCCGCAAACCCCCAGTCTAACAGTATAATAGGGTGGCCCTATGTCCCCCAAACCCCCAGTCTAACAGTATAATAGGGTGGCCCTATATACCGCATACACCCAGTCTAACAGTATAATAGGGTGGCCCTATGTCCCCCAAACCCCCAGTCTAACAGTATAATAGGGTGGCCCTATATCCCGCAAACCCCCAGTCTAACAGTATAATAGGGTGGCCCTATATCCCGCAAACCCCCAGTCTAACAGTATAATAGGGTGGCCCTATATCCCGCAAACCCCCAGTCTAACAGTATAATAGGGCGGCCCTATATCCCGCAAACCCCCAGTCTAACAGTATAATAGGGTGGCCCTATGTCCCCCAAACCCCCAGTCTAACAGTATAATAGGGTGGCCCTATATACCGCATACCCCCAGTCTAACAGTATAATAGGGTGGCCCTATGTCCCCCAAACCCCCAGTCTAACAGTATAATAGGGTGGCCCTATATCCCGCAAACCCCCAGTCTAACAGTATAATAGGGTGGCCCTATATCCCGCAAACCCCCAGTCTAACAGTATAATAGGGTGGTTCTATATCCCGCAAACCCCCAGTCTAACAGTATAATAGGGCGGCCCTATATCCCGCAAACCCCCAGTCTAACAGTATAATAGGGTGGCCCTATGTCCCCCAAACCCCCAGTCTAACAGTATAATAGAGCGGCCCTATATCCCCCAAACCCCCAGTCTAACAGTATAATAGGGTGGTCCTATATCCCCCAAACCACCAGTCTAACAGTATAATAGGGTGGCCCTATATCCCGCAAACCCCCAGTCTAACAGTATAATAGGGTGGCCCTATATCCCGCAAACCCCCAGTCTAACAGTATAATAGGGTGGCCCTATATCCCGCAAACCCCCAGTCTAACAGTATAATAGGGTGGCCCTATATCCCGCAAACCCCTAGTCTAACAGTATAATAGGGTGGCCCTATATCCCGCAAAACCCCAGTCTAACAGTATAATAGGGTGGCCCTATCTCCCGCAAACTCCCAGTCTAACAGTATAATAGGGTGGCCCTATGTCCCCCAAACCCCCAGTCTAACAGTATAATAGGGTGGCCCTATATCCCGCAAACCCCCAGTCTAACAGTATAATAGGGTGGCCCTATATCTCGCAAACCCCCAGTCTAACAGTATAATAGGGTGGCCCTATATATCGCAAACCCCCAGTCTAACAGTATAATAGGGTGGCCCTATATCCCGCAAACCCCCAGTCTAACAGCATAATAGGGTGGCCCTATATCCCGCAAACCCCCAGTCTAACAGTATAATAGGGTGGCCCTATATCCCGCAAACCCCCAGTCTAACAGTATAATAGGGTGGCCCTATATCCCGCAAACCCCCAGTCTAACAGTATAATAGGGTGGCCCTATATCCCGCAAACCCCCAGTCTAACAGTATAATAGGGCGGCCCTATATCCCGCAAACCCCCAGTCTAACAGTATAATAGGGTGGCCCTATATCCCGCAAACCCCCAGTCTAACAGTATAATAGGGCGGCCCTATATCCCGCAAACCCCCAGTCTAACAGTATAATAGGGTGGCCCTATGTCCCCCAAACCCCCAGTCTAACAGTATAATAGGGCGGCCCTATATCCCCCAAACCCCCAGTCTAACAGTATAATAGGGTGGTCCTATATCCCGCAAACCACCAGTCTAACAGTATAATAGGGTGGCCCTATATCCCGCAAACCCCCAGTCTAACAGTATAATAGGGTGGCCCTATATCCCGCAAACCCCCAGTCTAACAGTATAATAGGGTGGCCCTATATCCCGCAAACCCCCAGTCTAACAGTATAATAGGGTGGCCCTATATCCCGCAAACCCCTAGTCTAACAGTATAATAGGGTGGCCCTATATCCCGCAAAACCCCAGTCTAACAGTATAATAGGGTGGCCCTATCTCCCGCAAACTCCCAGTCTAACAGTATAATAGGGTGGCCCTATGTCCCCCAAACCCCCAGTCTAACAGTATAATAGGGTGGCCCTATATCCCGCAAACCCCCAGTCTAACAGTATAATAGGGTGGCCCTATATCTCGCAAACCCCCAGTCTAACAGTATAATAGGGTGGCCCTATATCCCGCAAACCCCCAGTCTAACAGTATAATAGGGTGGCCCTATATATCGCAAACCCCCAGTCTAACAGTATAATAGGGTGGCCCTATATCCCGCAAACCCCCAGTCTAACAGTATAATAGGGTGGCCCTATATCCCGCAAACCCCCAGTCTAACAGTATAATAGGGTGGCCCTATATCCCGCAAACCCCCAGTCTAACAGTATAATAGGGTGGCCCTATATCCCGCAAACCCCCAGTCTAACAGTATAATAGGGTGGCCCTATATCCCGCAAACCCCCAGTCTAACAGTATAATAAGGTGGCCCTATATCCCGCAAACGCCCAGTCTAACAGTATAATAGGGTGGCCCTATATCCCGCAAACCCCCAGTCTAACAGTATAATAGGGTGGCCCTATATCCCGCAAACCCCCAGTCTAACTGTATAATAGGGTGGCCCTATATATCGCAAACCCCCAGTCTAACAGTATAATAGGGTGGCCCTATATATCGCAAACCCCCAGTCTAACAGTATAATAGGGTGGCCCTATATCCCGCAAACCCCCAGTCTAACAGTATAATAGGGTGGCCCTATATCCTGCAAACCCCCAATCTAACAATATAATAGGGTGGCCCTATATCCCGCAAACCCCCAGTCTAACAGTATAATAGGGTGGCCCTATATCCCGCAAACCCCCAGTCTAACAGTATAATAGGGTGGCCCTATATCCCGCAAACCCCCAGTCTAACAATATAATAGGGTGGCCCTATATCCCGCAAACCCCCAGTCTAACAGTATAATAGGGTGGCCCTATATCCCGCAAACCCCCAGTCTAACAGTATAATAGGGTGGCCATATATATCGCAAACCCCCAGTCTAACAGTATAGTAGGGTGGCCCTATATCTCGCAAACCCCTAGTCTAACAGTATAATAGGGTGGCCCTATATCCCGCAAACCCCCAGTCTAACAATATAATAGGGTGGCCCTATATCCCGCAAACCCCCAGTCTAACAGTATAATAGGGTGGCCCTATATCCCGCAAACCCCCAGTCTAACAGTATAATAGGGTGGCCCTATATCCCGCAAACCCCCAGTCTAACAGTATAATAGGGCGGCCCTATATCCCGCAAACCCCCAGTCTAACAGTATAATAGGGTGGCCCTATATCCCGCAAACCCCCAGTCTAACAGTATAATAGGGTGGCCCTATATCCCGCAAACCCCCAGTCTAATAGTATAATAGGGTGGCCCTATATCCCGCAAACCCCCAGTCTAACAGTATAATAAGGTGGCCCTATATCCCGCAAACCCCCAGTCTAACAGTATAATAGGGTGGCCCTATATCCCGCAAACCCCCAGTCTAACAGTATAATAGGGTGGCCCTATATCCCGCAAACCCCCAGTCTAACAGTATAATAGGGTGGCCCTATATCCCGCAAACCCCCAGTCTAACAGTATAATAGGGTGGCCCTATATCCCGCAAACCCCCAGTCTAACAGTATAATAGGGTGGCCCTATATCCCGCAAACCCCCAGTCTAACAGTATAATAGGGTGGCCCTATATCCCGCAAACCCCCAGTCTAACAGTATAATAGGGTGGCCCTATATCCCGCAAACCCCTAGTCTAACAGTATAATAGGGTGGCCCTATATCCCGCAAACCCCCAGTCTAACAGTATAATAGGGTGGCCCTATATCCCGCAAACCCCCAGTCTAACAGTATAATAGGGTGGCCCTATATCCCGCAAACCCCCAGTCTAACAGTATAATAGGGTGGCCCGATATCCCGCAAACCCCCAGTCTAACAGTATAATAGGGTGGCCCTATATCCCGCAAACCCCCAGTCTAACAGTATAATAGGGTGGCCCTATATCCCGCAAACCCCCAGTCTAACAGTATAATAAGGTGGCCCTATATCCCGCAAACCCCCAGTCTAACAGTATAATAGGGTGGCCCTATATCCCGCAAACCCCCAGTCTAACAGTATAATAGGGTGGCCCTATATCCCGCAAACCCCCAGTCTAACAGTATAATAGGGTGGCCCGATATCCCGCAAACCCCCAGTCTAACAGTATAATAGGGTGGCCCTATATCCCGCAAACCCCCAGTCTAACAGTATAATAGGGCGGCCCTATATCCCGCAAACCCCCAGTCTAACAGTATAATAGGGTGGCCCTATATCCCGCAAACCCCCAGTCTAACAGTATAATAGGGTGGCCCTATATCCAGCAAACCCCCAGTCTAACAGTATAATAGGGTGGCGTACCGGAGCACGATCGACCGCGGTCGATAGCCTCAGCGTCCCGCATCATAATATTAAGCGCTGGACGACGATTCTTCTGAATTACGTGCGGATAACCCGTAAATATCGATTCATAATTATTATCCTTCATTTATCAGTATTTTACACTTTTTAGAGTGTGCTTTTATTTTCAAGTTAGGGTTAATTATTTGTGGATATGCTCGCAACACATTGTACGCGGCGGTCGATCAGGCTCAAGAACTCAACCCAGTATGACTTCTATGAGGCTGTATATTAGTCGTAAGGATAGCACTGATGCTGTGACTCCCGTGCTGAGTCCTATACCCAGATATTCCCTCCTCAGTTCTCGCCACCTTTTATCGGTGATTGTTTTTTGTTTTTTTGTTGTTGTTTTTTTGGGGGGGGGGGGTATTAAGTTAGATATAATTATTCTTGTTGGTGGGATGGCTTTGTTTCTGCGCTTGTTTGCTTGTTCGCTTGTTTGCCTTCTTTTAATATTATTATTATGATATTTTGCCGAGTTGGCCTGCATGCCATCCCACAGGTCGTAATGGAGGTCACCTGGACCAGTCACCGCTTCACTATGTATGTATAATAACATTTTTGTATAATTGTTATGTTCTGGTTCAAATAAACGATTGTATTCCTTCCGCAGAGGAACACCTACCAGGTGGCGCTGGTGACTGACGGCGCGCAGACCCACGTGGTCTTCAACTACCTGGACATGCGGTGGGTGGGCGGAGGAGGCGCCCAGGGCTGCGACCGGCTGCT
Source organism: Arenicola marina (assembly GCA_964019135.1). NCBI lineage: Eukaryota > Metazoa > Annelida > Polychaeta > Arenicolidae > Arenicola > Arenicola marina. The sequence goes on from OZ025260.1 coordinate 40,807,955, forward strand.
CGGCACGCGCACCGGAACCAGTTCCAGCTGTGAACCGGGATACGTGAGTGTCACGTGGTCGGAACGAGACTGGGCCAGCCAGTCAATGAGACTGGGCGACCGGATCCACGCCACGCCCACAGGACGCGCGCCCGGCATAGGGCGCATTTGGCATTCCCGGATGTTGACAGCATTCCCGTTGGCCCTGAAGCCATGTTGACGCACGTCTGGCGCTGACAAGCTTACGATGTTAAATTATCAACATAATAATATTTTATAAATTAGTTTCTCAGTTTTTGTCATTGATATACTTTGGTAATTAAATTACGTAAGCGGTTTCTAGATTGATGGGGATCGGCTTGCCCCTAATTTCTTTCTCCTTTCTATACGAACATTGCCTGTTGAGAGCAATAACTGAAATAATCTGTGGACAATAATTCTTCGTCTTCCACTGGCCCTTCAAGTGGACCTTCAAGGTGTGTAGCCTGACCTTTGACCTTTAGTGAACCCTGTGTATCGGTAGATGGGGTTCAACGCGGGGGAGGCTCGCCAGTTCACCCCTCTCCCCTACTCCGGCACAGACAAGGTGGCCAGCATTGACACCAACAGCGGAAGTGACGTCATTGGCCGCTATATCTACAAAGTATCCGGTGACGACATCGTCCGCGGGGGTTGCACGTCTGATGTCAACCTAGGTAACTAAGGGGGGGTTGCACGTCTGACGTCAGCATAGTTAACTAAGGGGGGAGGTTTCACGTCTGACGACAGCATAGGTAACTAAGGGGGGAGGTTTCACGTCTGACGCCAGCATAGGTAACTATGGGGAGAGGTTGCACGTCTGACATCAGCATAGGTAACTATGGGGAGAGGTTGCACGTCTGACGACAGCATAGGTAACTATGGGGAGAGGTTGCACGTCTGACGACAGCATAGGTAACTATGGGGAGAGGTTGCACGTCTGACGACAGCATAGGTAACTAAATTAAATTAAGCCAGTTTTTGCCATTGGCTCATGTCATTCTCATTCTCCCAACAGGTGGCGATGCCTGGCCTCTACAAGCGTCGCCGTCCCAGGGCGGGATGTTCGGCGGCAATCTGGTGCAGATTTCGGGGCCCTGCTTCCAGAACATGGGTGACCGGATAAAGTGCCGGTTTGGCACCGTGGTGACGGACGCCGCTGGTTACCCTGGCAACCCGTTGCGGGGGGTCTGTGTGGCGCCGATGCTGAGTCGAGTGGGCCTCATCACACTGTCAGTGTCCATCAACGGGGGAAACTCATTCGACCTACACACCGAGTATTTAGTGGGTAAGTATCGACCAGCGCCATGGCACCAAGCCATGGCACCGAGTCATCACACAAAGCCATGGCACCAAGCCATGGCACCAAGCCATGGCACCAAGCCATGGCACCAAGCCATGGCACCAAGCCATGACACTAAGCAATGGCACCAAGCTATGTGAACACTGCAATGTCACCAAGCCATGTGAACACTGCAGTGTCACCAAGCCATGGCACCAAGCTATGTGAACACTGCAATGTCACCAAGCCATGTGAACACTGCAGTGTCACCAGGCCATGTGAACACTGCCATGTCACCAAGCGATGGCACCAAGCCATGTGAACACTGCAGTGTCACCAAGCCATGTGAACACTGCAATGTCACCAAGCTATGTGAACACTGCAATGTCACCAAGCCATGTGAACACTGCAGTGTCACCAAGCCATGGCACCAAGCTATGTGAACACTGCAATGTCACCAAGCCATGTGAACACTGCAGTGTCACCAGGCCATGTGAACACTGCCATGTCACCAAGCGATGGCACCAAGCCATGTGAACACTGCAGTGTCACCAAGCCATGTGAACACTGCAATGTCACCAAGCTATGTGAACACTGCAATGTCACCAAGCCATGTGAACACTGCAGTGTCACCAAGCCATGGCACCAAGCTATGTGAACACTGCAGTGTCACCAAGCTATGGCACCAAGCTATGTGAACACTGCAATGTCACCAAGCCATGTGAACACTGCAGTGTGACCAAGCCATGGCACCAAGCCATGTGAACACTGCAATGTCACCAGGCCATGTGAACACTGCAGTGTCACCAAGCCATGGCACCAAGCCATGTGAACACTGCAGTGTCACCAAGCTATGGCACCAAGCTATGTGAACACTGCAATGTCACCAAGCCATGTGAACACTGCAGTGTCACCAAGCCATGGCACCAAGCTATGTGAACACTGCAATGTCACCAAGCCATGTGAACACTGCCATGTCACCAAGCGATGGCACCAAGCCATATGAACACTGCAGTGTCACCAAGCCATGTGAACACTGCAATGTCACCAAGCCATGTGAACACTGCAGTGTGACCAAGCCATGGCACCAAGCTATGTGAACACTGCAGTGTCACCAAGCCATGTGAACACTGCAATGTCACCAAGCCATGTGAACACTGCAGTGTCACCAGGCCATGTGAACACTGCAGTGTCACCAAACCATGTGAACACTGCCATGTCACCAAGCCATGTGAACACTGCAGTGTGACCAAGCCATGGCACCAAGCTATGTGAACACTGCAGTGTCACCAAGCCATGTGAACACTGCAATGTCACCAAGCCATGTGAACACTGCAGTGTCACCAAGCGATGGCACCAAGCCATGTGAACACTGCAGTGTCACCAAGCCATGGCACCAAGCCATGTGAACACTGCAGTGTCACCAAGCCATGGCACCAAGCTATGTGAACACTGCAATGTCACCAAGCCATGTGAACACTGCAGTGTGACCAAGCCATGGCACCAAGCTATGTGAACACTGCAATGTCACCAAGCCATGTGAACACTGCAGTGTTACCAGGCCATGTGAACACTGCCATGTCACCAAGCGATGGCACCAAGCCATGTGAACACTGCAGTGTCACCAAGCCATGTGAACACTGCAATGTCACCAAGCCATGTGAACACTGCAGTGTGACCAAGCCATGGCACCAAGCTATGTGAACACTGCAGTGTCACCAAGCCATGTGAACACTGCAATGTCACCAAGCCATGTGAACACTGCAGTGTCACCAGGCCATGTGAACACTGCAGTGTCACCAAACCATGTGAACACTGCCATGTCACCAAGCCATTTGAACACTGCAGTGTGACCAAGCCATGGCACCAAGCTATGTGAACACTGCAATGTCACCAAGCCATGTGAACACTGCAGTGTCACCAGGCCATGTGAACACTGCCATGTCACCAAGCGATGGCACCAAGCCATGTGAACACTGCAGTGTCACCAAGCCATGTGAACACTGCAATGTCACCAAGCCATGTGAACACTGCAGTGTGACCAAGCCATGGCACCAAGCTATGTGAACACTGCAGTGTCACCAAGCCATGTGAACACTGCAATGTCACCAAGCCATGTGAACACTGCAGTGTCACCAGGCCATGTGAACACTGCAGTGTCACCAAACCATGTGAACACTGCCATGTCACCAAGCCATTTGAACACTGCAGTGTGACCAAGCCATGGCACCAAGCTATGTGAACACTGCAGTGTCACCAAGCCATGTGAACACTGCAATGTCACCAAGCCATGTGAACACTGCAGTGTCACCAGGCCATGTGAACACTGCCATGTCACCAAGCCATGGCACCAAGCCATGTGAACACTGCAGTGTCACCAAACCATGTGAACACTGCAATGTCTGCGCTAAGCATAAGACTAAATGATAATAAACAATTTATATTAAATGAACTGTGACATACTAGAGTTTACCTTGAGAAATGTTATTACGCGAAGAAATGCATTTTGAAATTAAATTAAATTTTAATTCCAGTGAAAATGATTCGTTAATTTTTGTTAGAAAAGTCAGAAAAGCGGCCGCTACGCTGGCAACAACTTCTATTTTGTGTGAAAGATGGTCACTTTTTGAAGATAAATCATCGATCGTATTTTTTGTAATGCTTTTGGGAAGAGTGGTTCAGGCCGTCCTCTGGGTCGTTTGTTTACACTGTTGAAACAGTAACTTCAACTGATCTTCTAAACAATAAATAAAACCTAACCTAAAATATTTCTGATATTATTCTGAAAGTATCAGGTTTATGGAATTGTAACCTTTGACGATTTGTCCGGCATTCCCCTATGCAGTGCTCATGGATGAAATCGGACCCGGCGTAACCATAGCGACCCAGCCGGATGCTGATTGGCTGGCGCCGGAGTCGCTCCGGATGGTCTGGATCCCCACGGACCTCTCCGAGAACCCGGATGATCGAGTGGACGCCAAGGTGTTCGGCTACCGAGAGGCCTCGGGAACCGTAAGTACCCCCCCGCCCCTCCCCCCCCCCTCTCCCGCCTCCCTGCCCCAGTGGACGCCAAGGTGTTCGGCTACCGAGAGGCCTCGGGAACCGTAAGTACCCCCCCGGCCCTCCGCCTCCCCACCCCTCTCCCGCCTCCCTGCCCCACTGGACGCCAAGGTGTTCGGCTACCGAGAGGCCTCGGGAACCGTAAGTAGCCCCCCGCCCCTCCGCCTCCCCACCCCTCTCCCGCCTCCCTGCCCCAGTGGACGCCAAAGTGTTCGGCTACCGAGAGGCCTCGGGAACCGTAAGCACCCCCCCGCCCCTCCGCCTCCCCCCCCCCCTCTCCCGCCTCCCGGCCCCAGTGGACGCCAAGGTGTTCGGCTACCGAGAGGCCTCGGGAACCGTAAGCACCCCCCCGCCCCTCCGCCTCCCCCCCCCCCCCCTCTCCCGCCTCCCGGCCCCAGTGGACGCCAAGGTGTTCGGCTACCGAGAGGCCTCGGGAACCGTACGTAAGCCCCCCCCCCCCGCCCCTTCCGCCCCCCTCCCCCAGTGAACGCCAAGGTGTTCGGCTACCCAGAGGCCTTGGGAACTGTAAGTGCCGCTTCCCCCCTGCCCCCCTCCCATCCCTCTGCCGCCCCCTCCCCCAGTGGACGCCAAGGTATTTGGCTACCCAGAGGCCTCAGGTATTGTAAGTACCCTCCCCCCTCCCCCGCCCCCCTGCCCCAGTGGACACCAAGGTCGTCGGCTACCGAGAGTACCAAGTACCGCCCCCCCCCCCCTTTCCCCCTTCCTCCCTCTCTCCCTCCCCTAACCTTCTCCAGCCACTGGATCCGGACACATCCGAGGAAGCACGTGACCTAATAGTCTGTCTCAATAACTGGTTCACAAGACTCGATTCGAGGTGTCGTATGACTGTCGCTGTTTGTGATGCTGTGTTCACTGCTAACTAGCGGGTTAACCACAGGCTGGAGAGGCACAGGTTGGCAGCGACCTCTGCTGAGCGTGCACTAAGCTGGCGAACATCCTGTTTGTGTTTTAGCCGGAGTGGAAAGAGATGCGGACACTGGCGGCGGACTACAGTAATACTGGAATCCTAGACGTGGACCCCGCCAACCATCCCTGTGAGGACTCCACCGGGGACCCCTTCTGTACCAGCTACCACCTGGGGGCCATCCAGATCAGTGTGACCAGCCCTGTGGACCCGGCCAACCCCAGGTAACCACCCCCACACCCTCTCCTCGCCCCCCTACCATCCCTGTGAGGACTCCACCGGGGACCCCTTCTGTACCAGCTACCACCTGGGGGCCATCCAGATCAGTGTGACCAGCCCTGTGGACCCAGCCAACCCCAGGTAACCACCCCCACACCCTCTCCTCGCCCCCCTACCATCCCTGTGAGGACTCCACCGGGGACCCCTTCTGTACCAGCTACCACCTGGGGGCCATCCAGATCAGCGTGACTAGCCCTGTGGACCCGGCCAACCCCAGGTAACCACCCCCACACCCTCCCCTCGCCCCCCTACCATCCCTGTGAGGACTCCACCGGGGACCCCTTCTGTACCAGCTACCACCTGGGGGCCATCCAGATCAGTGTGACCAGCCCTGTGGACCCGGCCAACCCCAGGTAACCACCCCCACACCCTCCCCTCGCCCCCCTACCATCCCTGTGAGGACTCCACCGGGGACCCCTTCTGTACCAGCTACCACCTGGGGGCCATCCAGATCAGTGTGACCAGCCCTGTGGACCCAGCCAACCCCAGGTAACCACCCCCACACCCTCCCCTCGCCCCCCTACCATCCCTGTGAGGACTCCACCGGGGACCCCTTCTGTACCAGCTACCACCAGGGGGCCATCCAGATCAGTGTGACCAGCCCTGTGGACCCAGCCAACCCCAGGTAACCACCCCCACACCCTCCCCTCGCCCCCCTACCATCCCTGTGAGGACTCCACCGGGGACCCCTTCTGTACCAGCTACCACCAGGGGGCCATCCAGATCAGTGTGACCAGCCCTGTGGACCCTGCCAACCCCAGGTAACCACCCCCACACCCTCCCCTCGCCCCCCTACCATCCCTGTGAGGACTCCACCGGGGACCCCTTCTGTACCAGCTACCACCTGGGGGCCATCCAGATCAGTGTGACCAGCCCTGTGGACCCGGCCAACCCCAGGTAACCACCCCCACACCCTCCCCTCGCCCCCCTACCATCCCTGTGAGGACTCCACCGGGGACCCCTTCTGTACCAGCTACCACCTGGGGGCCATCCAGATCAGTGTGACCAGCCCTGTGGACCCGGCCAACCCCAGGTAACCACCCCCACACCCTCCCCTCGCCCCCTACCATCCCTGTGAGGACTCCACCGGGGACCCCTTCTGTACCAGCTACCACCAGGGGGCCATCCAGATCAGCGTGACCAGCCCTGTGGACCCGGCCAACCCCAGGTAACCACCCCCACACCCTCCCCTCGCCCCCCTATCATCCCTGTGAGGACTCCACCGGGGACCCCTTCTGTACCAGCTACCACCTGGGGGCCATCCAGATCAGTGTGACCAGCCCTGTGGACCCGGCCAACCCCAGGTAACCACCCCCACACCCTCCCCTCGCCCCCCTACCATCCCTGTGAGGACTCCACCGGGGACCCCTTCTGTACCAGCTACCACCTGGGGGCCATCCAGATCAGTGTGACCAGCCCTGTGGACCCGGCCAACCCCAGGTAACCACCCCCACACCCTCCCCTCGCCCCCCTACCATCCCTGTGAGGACTCCACCGGGGACCCCTTCTGTACCAGCTACCACCAGGGGGCCATCCAGATCAGTGTGACCAGCCCTGTGGACCCAGCCAACCCCAGGTAATCACCCCCACACCCTCCCCTCGCCCCCCTACCATCCCTGTGACGACTCCACCGGGGACCCCTTCTGTACCAGCTACCACCTGGGGGCCATCCAGATCAGTGTGACCAGCCCTGTGGACCCGGCCAACCCCAGGTAACCACCCCCACACCCTCCCCTCGCCCCCCTACCATCCCTGTGAGGACTCCACCGGGGACCCCTTCTGTACCAGCTACCACCTGGGGGCCATCCAGATCAGTGTGACCAGCCCTGTGGACCCAGCCAACCCCAGGTAACCACCCCCACACCCTCCCCTCGCCCCCCTACCATCCCTGTGAGGACTCCACCGGGGACCCCTTCTGTACCAGCTACCACCAGGGGGCCATCCAGATCAGTGTGACCAGCCCTGTGGACCCAGCGAACCCCAGGTAACCACCCCCACACCCTCCCCTCGCCCCCCTACCATCCCTGTGAGGACTCCACCGGGGACCCCTTCTGTACCAGCTACCACCTGGGGGCCATCCAGATCAGTGTGACCAGCCCTGTGGACCCGGCCAACCCCAGGTAACCACCCCCACACACTGCCCTCGCCCCCCTACCATCCCTGTGAGGACTCCACCGGGGACCCCTTCTGTACCAGCTACCACCAGGGGGCCATCCAGATCAGCGTGACCAGCCCTGTGGACCCAGCCAACCCCAGGTAACCACCCCCACACCCTCCCCTCGCCCCCCTATCATCCCTGTGAGGACTCCACCGGGGACCCCTTCTGTACCAGCTACCACCTGGGGGCCATCCAGATCAGTGTGACCAGCCCTGTGGACCCGGCCAACCCCAGGTAACCACCCCCACACCCTCCCCTCGCCCCCCTATCATCCCTGTGAGGACTCCACCGGGGACCCCTTCTGTACCAGCTACCACCAGGGGGCCATCCAGATCAGTGTGACCAGCCCTGTGGACCCAGCCAACCCCAGGTAACCACCCCCACACCCTCCCCTCGCCCCCCTACCATCCCTGTGAGGACTCCACCGGGGACCCCTTCTGTACCAGCTACCACCTGGGGGCCATCCAGATCAGTGTGACCAGCCCTGTGGACCCGGCCAACCCCAGGTAACCACCCCCACACCCTCTCCTCGCCCCCCTACCATCCCTGTGACGACTCCACCGGGGACCCCTTCTGTACCAGCTACCACCTGGGGGCCATCCAGATCAGTGTGACCAGCCCTGCGGACCCAGCCAACCCCAGGTAACCACCCCCACACCCTCTCCTCGCCCCCCTACCATCCCTGTGACGACTCCACCGGGGACCCCTTCTGTACCAGCTACCACCTGGGGGCCATCCAGATCAGCGTGACCAGCCCTGTGGACCCGGCCAACCCCAGGTAACCACCCCCACACCCTCCCCTCGCCCCCCTACCATCCCTGTGAGGACTCCACCGGGGACCCCTTCTGTACCAGCTACCACCTGGGGGCCATCCAGATCAGTGTGACCAGCCCTGTGGACCCGGCCAACCCCAGGTAACCACCCCCACACCCTCCCTCGCCCCCCTACCATCCCTGTGAGGACTCCACCGGGGACCCCTTCTGTACCAGCTACCACCTGGGGGCCATCCAGATCAGTGTGACCAGCCCTGTGGACCCGGCCAACCCCAGGTAACCACCCCCACACCCTCCCCTCGCCCCCCTACCATCCCTGTGAGGACTCCACCGGGGACCCCTTCTGTACCAGCTACCACCTGGGGGCCATCCAGATCAGTGTGACCAGCCCTGTGGACCCGGCCAACCCCAGGTAACCACCCCCACACCCTCCCCTCGCCCCCCTACCATCCCTGTGAGGACTCCACCGGGGACCCCTTCTGTACCAGCTACCACCTGGGGGCCATCCAGATCAGTGTGACCAGCCCTGTGGACCCGGCCAACCCCAGGTAACCACCCCCACACCCTCTCCTCGCCCCCCTACCATCCCTGTGACGACTCCACCGGGGACCCCTTCTGTACCAGCTACCACGTGGGGGCCATCCAGATCAGTGTGACCAGCCCTGCGGACCCAGCCAACCCCAGGTAACCACCCCCACACCCTCTCCTCGCCCCCCTACCATCCCTGTGACGACTCCACCGGGGACCCCTTCTGTACCAGCTACCACCTGGGGGCCATCCAGATCAGTGTGACCAGCCCTGTGGACCCAGCCAACCCCAGGTAACCACCCCGACACCCTCCCCTCGCCCCCCTACCATCCCTGTGAGGACTCCACCGGGGACCCCTTCTGTACCAGCTACCACCTGGGGGCCATCCAGATCAGTGTGACCAGCCCTGCGGACCCAGCCAACCCCAGGTAACCACCCCCACACCCTATCCTCGCCCCCCTACCATCCCTGTGAGGACTCCACCGGGGACCCCTTCTGTACCAGCTACCACCTGGGGGCCATCCAGATCAGTGTGACCAGCCCTGCGGACCCAGCCAACCCCAGGTAACCACCCCCACACCCTCTCCTCGCCCCCCTACCATCCCTGTGACGACTCCACCGGGGACCCCTTCTGTACCAGCTACCACCTGGGGGCCATCCAGATCAGTGTGACCAGCCCTGCGGACCCGGCCAACCCCAGGTAACCACCCCCACACCCTCCCCTCGCCCCCCTACCATCCCTGTGAGGACTCCACCGGGGACCCCTTCTGTACCAGCTACCACCTGGGGGCCATCCAGATCAGTGTGACCAGCCCTGCGGACCCAGCCAACCCCAGGTAACCACCCCCACACCCTCTCCTCGCCCCCCTACCATCCCTGTGACGACTCCACCGGGGACCCCTTCTGTACCAGCTACCACCTGGGGGCCATCCAGATCAGCGTGACCAGCCCTGTGGACCCGGCCAACCCCGGGTAACCACCCCCACACCCTCCCCTCGCCCCCCTACCATCCCTGTGAGGACTCCACCGGGGACCCCTTCTGTACCAGCTACCACCTGGGGGCCATCCAGATCAGTGTGACCAGCCCTGTGGACCCGGCCAACCCCAGGTAACCACCCCCACACCCTCCCTCGCCCCCCTACCATCCCTGTGAGGACTCCACCGGGGACCCCTTCTGTACCAGCTACCACCTGGGGGCCATCCAGATCAGTGTGACCAGCCCTGTGGACCCGGCCAACCCCAGGTAACCACCCCCACACCCTCCCCTCGCCCCCCTACCATCCCTGTGAGGACTCCACCGGGGACCCCTTCTGTACCAGCTACCACCTGGGGGCCATCCAGATCAGTGTGACCAGCCCTGTGGACCCGGCCAACCCCAGGTAACCACCCCCACACCCTCCCCTCGCCCCCCTACCATCCCTGTGAGGACTCCACCGGGGACCCCTTCTGTACCAGCTACCACCTGGGGGCCATCCAGATCAGTGTGACCAGCCCTGTGGACCCGGCCAACCCCAGGTAACCACCCCCACACCCTCTCCTCGCCCCCCTACCATCCCTGTGACGACTCCACCGGGGACCCCTTCTGTACCAGCTACCACCTGGGGGCCATCCAGATCAGTGTGACCAGCCCTGTGGACCCAGCCAACCCCAGGTAACCACCCCGACACCCTCCCCTCGCCCCCCTACCATCCCTGTGAGGACTCCACCGGGGACCCCTTCTGTACCAGCTACCACCTGGGGGCCATCCAGATCAGTGTGACCAGCCCTGCGGACCCGGCCAACCCCAGGTAACCACCCCCACACCCTCCCCTCGCCCCCCTACCATCCCTGTGAGGACTCCACCGGGGACCCCTTCTGTACCAGCTACCACCTGGGGGCCATCCAGATCAGTGTGACCAGCCCTGTGGACCCGGCCAACCCCAGGTAACCACCCCCACACCCTCTCCTCGCCCCCCTACCATCCCTGTGACGACTCCACCGGGGACCCCTTCTGTACCAGCTACCACCTGGGGGCCATCCAGATCAGTGTGACCAGCCCTGTGGACCCAGCCAACCCCAGGTAACCACCCCGACACCCTCCCCTCGCCCCCCTACCATCCCTGTGAGGACTCCACCGGGGACCCCTTCTGTACCAGCTACCACCTGGGGGCCATCCAGATCAGTGTGACCAGCCCTGCGGACCCAGCCAACCCCAGGTAACCACCCCCACACCCTATCCTCGCCCCCCTACCATCCCTGTGAGGACTCCACCGGGGACCCCTTCTGTACCAGCTACCACCTGGGGGCCATCCAGATCAGTGTGACCAGCCCTGCGGACCCAGCCAACCCCAGGTAACCACCCCCACACCCTCTCCTCGCCCCCCTACCATCCCTGTGACGACTCCACCGGGGACCCCTTCTGTACCAGCTACCACCTGGGGGCCATCCAGATCAGTGTGACCAGCCCTGCGGACCCGGCCAACCCCAGGTAACCACCCCCACACCCTCCCCTCGCCCCCCTACCATCCCTGTGAGGACTCCACCGGGGACCCCTTCTGTACCAGCTACCACCTGGGGGCCATCCAGATCAGTGTGACCAGCCCTGTGGACCCGGCCAACCCCAGGTAACCACCCCACACCCTCTCCTCGCCCCCCTACCATCCCTGTGACGACTCCACCGGGGACCCCTTCTGTACCAGCTACCACCTGGGGGCCATCCAGATCAGTGTGACCAGCCCTGCGGACCCAGCCAACCCCAGGTAACCACCCCCACACCCTCTCCTCGCCCCCCTACCATCCCTGTGACGACTCCACCGGGGACCCCTTCTGTACCAGCTACCACCTGGGGGCCATCCAGATCAGTGTGACCAGCCCTGTGGACCCGGCCAACCCCAGGTAACCACCCCCACACCCTCCCCTCGCCCCCCTACCATCCCTGTGAGGACTCCACCGGGGACCCCTTCTGTACCAGCTACCACCTGGGGGCCATCCAGATCAGTGTGACCAGCCCTGTGGACCCGGCCAACCCCAGGTAACCACCCCCACACCCTCCCCTCGCCCCCCTACCATCCCTGTGAGGACTCCACCGGGGACCCCTTCTGTACCAGCTACCACCTGGGGGCCATCCAGATCAGTGTGACCAGCCCTGTGGACCCGGCCAACCCCAGGTAACCACCCCCACACCCTCCCCTCGCCCCCCTACCATCCCTGTGAGGACTCCACCGGGGACCCCTTCTGTACCAGCTACCACCAGGGGGCCATCCAGATCAGTGTGACCAGCCCTGTGGACCCAGCCAACCCCAGGTAACCACCCCCACACCCTCCCCTCGCCCCCCTATCATCCCTGTGAGGACTCCACCGGGGACCCCTTCTGTACCAGCTACCACCTGGGGGCCATCCAGATCAGTGTGACCAGCCCTGTGGACCCGGCCAACCCCAGGTAACCACCCCCACACCCTCCCCTCGCCCCCCTACCATCCCTGTGAGGACTCCACCGGGGACCCCTTCTGTACCAGCTACCACCTGGGGGCCATCCAGATCAGTGTGACCAGCCCTGTGGACCCGGCCAACCCCAGGTAACCACCCCCACACCCTCCCCTCGCCCCCCTACCATCCCTGTGAGGACTCCACCGGGGACCCCTTCTGTACCAGCTACCACCAGGGGGCCATCCAGATCAGTGTGACCAGCCCTGTGGACCCAGCCAACCCCAGGTAACCACCCCCACACCCTCCCCTCGCCCCCCTACCATCCCTGTGAGGACTCCACCGGGGACCCCTTCTGTACCAGCTACCACCAGGGGGCCATCCAGATCAGCGTGACCAGCCCTGTGGACCCGGCCAACCCCAGGTAACCACCCCCACACCCTCCCCTCGCCCCCCTATCATCCCTGTGAGGACTCCACCGGGGACCCCTTCTGTACCAGCTACCACCAGGGGGCCATCCAGATCAGCGTGACCAGCCCTGTGGACCCGGCCAACCCCAGGTAACCACCCCCACACCCTCCCCTCGCCCCCCTACCATCCCTGTGAGGACTCCACCGGGGACCCCTTCTGTACCAGCTACCACCAGGGGGCCATCCAGATCAGTGTGACCAGCCCTGTGGACCCAGCCAACCCCAGGTAACCACCCCCACACCCTCCCCTCGCCCCCCTATCATCCCTGTGAGGACTCCACCGGGGACCCCTTCTGTACCAGCTACCACCAGGGGGCCATCCAGATCAGCGTGACCAGCCCTGTGGACCCGGCCAACCCCAGGTAACCACCCCCACACCCTCTCCTCGCCCCCCTACCATCCCTGTGACGACTCCACCGGGGACCCCTTCTGTACCAGCTACCACCTGGGGGCCATCCAGATCAGTGTGACCAGCCCTGTGGACCCAGCCAACCCCAGGTAACCACCCCCACACCCTCCCCTCGCCCCCCTACCATCCCTGTGAGGACTCCACCGGGGACCCCTTCTGTACCAGCTACCACCAGGGGGCCATCCAGATCAGTGTGACCAGCCCTGTGGACCCAGCCAACCCCAGGTAACCACCCCCACACCCTCCCCTCGCCCCCCTACCATCCCTGTGAGGACTCCACCGGGGACCCCTTCTGTACCAGCTACCACCTGGGGGCCATCCAGATCAGTGTGACCAGCCCTGTGGACCCAGCCAACCCCAGGTAACCACCCCCACACCCTCCCCTCGCCCCCCTACCATCCCTGTGAGGACTCCACCGGGGACCCCTTCTGTACCAGCTACCACCAGGGGGCCATCCAGATCAGTGTGACCAGCCCTGTGGACCCGGCCAACCCCAGGTAACCACCCCCACACCCTCCCCTCGCCCCCCTACCATCCCTGTGAGGACTCCACCGGGGACCCCTTCTGTACCAGCTACCACCTGGGGGCCATCCAGATCAGTGTGACCAGCCCTGTGGACCCGGCCAACCCCAGGTAACCACCCCCACACCCTCCCCTCGCCCCCCTATCATCCCTGTGAGGACTCCACCGGGGACCCCTTCTGTACCAGCTACCACCTGGGGGCCATCCAGATCAGTGTGACCAGCCCTGTGGACCCGGCCAACCCCAGGTAACCACCCCCACACCCTCCCCTCGCCCCCCTACCATCCCTGTGAGGACTCCACCGGGGACCCCTTCTGTACCAGCTACCACCAGGGGGCCATCCAGATCAGCGTGACCAGCCCTGTGGACCCGGCCAACCCCAGGTAACCACCCCCACACCCTCCCCTCGCCCCCCTACCATCCCTGTGAGGACTCCACCGGGGACCCCTTCTGTACCAGGTACCACCTGGGGGGCATCCAGATCAGTGTGACCAGCCCTGTGGACCCGGCCAACCCCAGGTAACCACCCCCACACCCTCCCCTCGCCCCCCTACCATCCCTGTGACGACTCCACCGGGGACCCCTTCTGTACCAGCTACCACCTGGGGGGCATCCAGATCAGTGTGACCAGCCCTGTGGACCCGGCCAACCCCAGGTAACCACCCCCACACCCTCCTCTCGCCCCCCTACCATCCCTGTGAGGACTCCACCGGGGACCCCTTCTGTACCAGCTACCACCTGGGGGCCATCCAGATCAGTGTGACCAGCCCTGTGGACCCAGCCAACCCCAGGTAACCACCCCCACACCCTCCCCTCGCCCCCCTACCATCCCTGTGAGGACTCCACCGGGGACCCCTTCTGTACCAGCTACCACCTGGGGGCCATCCAGATCAGTGTGACCAGCCCTGTGGACCCAGCCAACCCCAGGTAACCACCCCCACACCCTCCCCTCGCCCCCCTACCATCCCTGTGAGGACTCCACCGGGGACCCCTTCTGTACCAGCTACCACCTGGGGGCCATCCAGATCAGTGTGACCAGCCCTGTGGACCCGGCCAACCCCAGGTAACCACCCCCACACCCTCCCCTCGCCCCCCTACCATCCCTGTGAGGACTCCACCGGGGACCCCTTCTGTACCAGCTACCACCTGGGGGCCATCCAGATCAGTGTGACCAGCCCTGTGGACCCAGCCAACCCCAGGTAACCACCCCCACACCCTCCCCTCGCCCCCCTACCATCCCTGTGAGGACTCCACCGGGGACCCCTTCTGTACCAGCTACCACCTGGGGGCCATCCAGATCAGCGTGACCAGCCCTGTGGACCCGGCCAACCCCAGGTAACCACCCCCACACCCTCCCCTCGCCCCCCTACCATCCCTGTGAGGACTCCACCGGGGACCCCTTCTGTACCAGCTACCACCTGGGGGCCATCCAGATCAGTGTGACCAGCCCTGTAGACCCGTTAATGTGGACTGTTACTGTGTGGTGGCCACTGGTCGCGTCATTACTCAACATGGGTGGGACACCATAATTAAATTAGTTCAAGCTTCGACTGAAACAAAGGAGCAATACAATGAAGAGAGTACATTGCCTTTGTCTAAATGCCTTGTTTGTAGACGACTCGGGACGAAGGTCATTCCGCTGGCGTGGTTTGTGAAGGTTGCCATGGAGACCAAGCATGGTGCCGACTGGATCCCCTACCAGTGTGACGTGTGGTACGGCGATGACCGGCAGTCCGACATCTGGCTGAGTCCCCTGGAGCCCTGCCCCTGCAGTCTGGATCAGGCCGCCACGGACTCCGGCCAGTGGGCTCCGGACCCCGCCTGCCACGTGGCCAGTGTGGACCCGGACAACTGTCAGCGACACCCCGGGGCGGACCACTGCGTCCTGTCCTCATACGTCAGGTGGGGCCTCGCCGGGGAGGGGGTCACGTTTCCAGGGGTACGGACGTCCCCCGGGGGTACGGACGTCCCCGGGGGTACGGACGTCCCCGGGGGTAGGGAAATCACCGGGGGGAGTGAAGGGGATATAGATAGTGGCGTGAAATGTGAGCATTGACGTACCAAAAAAGTGTATTGATTTATTCAAACAAAGAGAACGAAACGAACAGTCGTGCTTAATATATTGTGTTAGCAGTCTGTTATTAATGTATGCGTCTGACAATACAATGGAAAGCACGTTTCTGTATCAATTTCAGTCACATCTTCCGCCTTCCGTATGTTTCAGTTCGTTCGGAAGCGGTAATCAGTGTTGCTATGACAACGCGGGGGTGTTGCTGTACTCGGGGGACGGTGTATCGGGGAGCCGGCCCCAGAGGAGCCACGCCTGGGGGTCGCCGCCCTACCAGGCCCCCGGGCGCGTGCCCACGCTGTCTCACTGGACTAGGGACGAGATGGGGTATTACTACTGCTGTGTGTGGCAGACTGACTCCGCAGACTGCTACCGCAAGTTCCTGGACCAGCGACCCACGAGAAGCTGCCAGAAATACCTGGGCTTCGGCCAAGGTTAGTCCCAGTCACCTACTCCAGGCCAGTGACTGATCCCTACTTTCCTTCTGTTTCACAACTTGTTTAGATTCTCCCGACTTTGATACTTTTTTCACTACTTGTTTAGATTCTCCATACTTTGATACTTTTTTCACTACTTGTTTAGATCCTCCATACTTTGATACTTTTTCACTACTTGTTTAGATTCTCCCTACTTTGATACTTTTTTCACTACTTGTTTAGATCCTCCATACTTTGATACTTTTTCACTACTTGTTTAGATTCTCCCTACTTAGATACTTTTTTCACTACTTTTCTGTTTTGTCTCAATTTTTTTTTAAATGTCTAAGTATTGACCCGTCACCCATTTTTTGAAGGAAATCGGGTTTCTGATTGACGCTCAATGACCTATGACACTGGGTACTGGCACATTGTAGGTATTATGCTGTATAATGCCTACTCTGTGGTACTACAATTTTTTTTTAAATGTCTAAGTATTGACCCGTCACACATTTTTTGAAGGAAATCGGGTTTCTGATTGACGCTCAATGACCTATGACACTGGGTACTGGCACATTGTAGGTATTATGCTGTATAATGCCTACTCTGTGGTACTAGAATGCATGTTTAACAGGGGCGGATCCCGAAAATCTGGATAGGGGGAGGGGCGGTTGCAGGGTCTTTATGCAAAAGGGGGGTCCCGGATCCGCCCCTGTGTTATCTGGCTGGGTCTCACAGTGATCAGGCTAGCCTCACTCCACCTCCCACCTCCTAACGGCTTCTTCGCTATCGATGCCAAACCCAGGCAGTCAGATCCCATACCAGATCCCATAAGGAAGTTTGCCACTGTCAAGTACTGAATATTCTTTAAATGTCATTTCTCAGAACCACATTCGCAGTGGCGCATCAATATGTTTGTTTTCTCCCATTCGTTGCCATGGCAGCCGCTGTTTATGGCGATCCACACTTCACCACGATGGACGGAGTTTTCTACACCTTCAACGGTTACGGCGAGTTCTGGCTCATGAAGGTAGAGGGCGCCCTTGTCGACGGCGAAGCGATGTCATTCAGTCTACAGGCCCGCCTGGTACAGCCGGCCCGCCAGCCGTGTGAGTATTAACACTGTGTCATTCAGTCTACAGGCCCGCCTGGTTCAGCCGGCCCGCCAGCCGTGTGAGTATTAACACTGTGTCATTCAGTCTACAGGCCCGCCTGGTACAGCCGGCCCGCCAGCCGTGTGAGTATTAACACTGTGTCATTCAGTCTACAGGCCCGCCTGGTACAGCCGGCCGTGTGAGTATTAACATTGTGTCATTCAGTCTACAGGCCCGCCTGGTAAAGCCGGCCCGCCAGCCGTGTGAGTATTAACACTGTGTCATTCAGTCTACAGGCCCGCCTGGTACAGCCGGCCCGCCAGCCGTGTGAGTATTAACACTGTGTCATTCAGTCTACAGGCCCGCCTGGTACAGCCGGCCGTGTGAGTATTAACATTGTGTCATTCAGTCTACAGGCCCGCCTGGTAAAGCCGGCCCGCCAGCCGTGTGAGTATTAACACTGTGTCATTCAGTCTACAGGCCCGCCTGGTACAGCCGGCCCGCCAGCCGTGTGAGTATTAACACTGTGTCATTCAGTCTACAGGCCCGCCTGGTACAGCCGGCCGTGTGAGTATTAACATTGTGTCATTCAGTCTACAGGCCCGCCTGGTACAGCCGGCCCGCCAGCCGTGTGAGTATTAACACTGTGTCATTCAGTCTACAGGCCCGCCTGGTACAGCCGGCCGTGTTAGTATTAACATTGTGTCATTCAGTCTACAGGCCCGCCTGGTACAGCCGGCCCGCCAGCCGTGTGAGTATTAACACTGTGTCATTCAGTCTACAGGCCCGCCTGGTACAGCCGGCCCGCCAGCCGTGTGAGTATTAACACTGTGTCATTCAGTCTACAGGCCCGCCTGGTACAGCCGGCCCGCCAGCCGTGTGAGTATTAACACAGTGTCATTCAGTCTACAGGCCCGCCTGGTACAGCCGGCCCGCCAGCCGTGTGAGTATTAACACTGTGTCATTCAGTCTACAGGCCCGCCTGGTAAAGCCGGCCCGCCAGCCGTGTGAGTATTAACACTGTGTCATTCAGTCTACAGGCCCGCCTGGTACAGCCGGCCCGCCAGCCGTGTGAGTATTAACACTGTGTCATTCAGTCTACAGGCCCGCCTGGTACAGCCGGCCCGCCAGCCGTGTGAGTATTAACATGGTGTCATTCAGTCTACAGGCCCGCCTGGTACAGCCGGCCCGCCAGCCGTGTGAGTATTAACACTGTGTCATTCAGTCTACAGGCCCGCCTGGTACAGCCGGCCCGCCAGCCGTGTGAGTATTAACACTGTGTCATTCAGTCTACAGGCCCGCCTGTTACAGCCGACCCGCCAGCCGTGTGAGTATTAACACTGTGTCATTCAGTATACAGGCCCGCCTGGTAAAGCCGGCCCGCCAGCCGTGTGAGTATTAACACTGTGTCATTCAGTCTACAGGCCCGCCTGGTACAGCCGGCCCGCCAGCCGTGTGAGTATTAACACTGTGTCATTCAGTCTACAGGCCCGCCTGGTACAGCCGGCCGTGTGAGTATTAACACTGTGTCATTCAGTCTACAGGCCCGCCTGGTACAGCCGGCCGTGTGAGTACTAACATTGTGTCATTCAGTCTACAGGCCCGCCTGGTAAAGCCGGCCCGCCAGCCGTGTGAGTATTAACACTGTGTCATTCAGTCTACAGGCCCGCCTGGTACAGCCGGCCCGCCAGCCGTGTGAGTATTAACACTGTGTCATTCAGTCTACAGGCCCGCCTGGTACAGCCGGCCGTGTGAGTATTAACATTGTGTCATTCAGTCTACAGGCCCGCCTGGTACAGCCGGCCCGCCAGCCGTGTGAGTATTAACATTGTGTCATTCAGTCTACAGGCCCGCCTGGTACAGCCGGCCCGCCAGCCGTGTGAGTATTAACACTGTGTCATTCAGTCTACAGGCCCGCCTGGTAAAGCCGGCCCGCCAGCCGTGTGAGTATTAACACTGTGTCATTCAGTCTACAGGCCCGCCTGGTAAAGCCGGCCCGCCAGCCGTGTGAGTATTAACACTGTGTCATTCAGTCTACAGGCCCGCCTGGTACAGCCGGCCCGCCAGCCGTGTGAGTATTAACACTGTGTCATTCAGTCTACAGGCCCGCCTGGTACAGCCGGCCCGCCAGCCGTGTGAGTATTAACACTGTGTCATTCAGTCTACAGGCCCGCCTGGTACAGCCGGCCAGTATCTCAGTAAACTATTCCACCTCAATGACTGAACACGATTTCATGGGAAAATTGCTGTATGAGCAGCTTTAAGTGGCTGTATTTACATTTGTGTGAGTGCCCCGCGGCCTGTCCCTGACGGTGAGGTGGTTGCCTTGGTTACAGGGGGTGAGGTGCGGGCCACACTGCTGACGGCCGTCGGGATGCGACAGGACTCCGGCGCCATGGTCGCCCTGGAGCTCGATCCGGAAGGCATTGACCAGCACATCCGGGTACTAGTGGACGAGGTGGTGCTCAGATTTGATCACCCCGACCGCCAGCGGCAAGACTTCAACGGTGAGACCTCTAGGGACCTGTACACTGAACGACACGGGCGTACACTGAACGACACGGGCTTACAC
The DNA here is from genome assembly GCA_964019135.1 of Arenicola marina. Classification (NCBI taxonomy): domain Eukaryota; kingdom Metazoa; phylum Annelida; class Polychaeta; family Arenicolidae; genus Arenicola; species Arenicola marina. Next base: position 40,827,910 of record OZ025260.1, read on the forward strand.
TGAACGACACGGCCGTACACTGAACGACACGGGCGTACACTGAACGACACGGGCGTACACTGAACGACACGGGCGTACACTGAACGACACGGACGTACACGGAACGACAGGGGCGTACACTGAACGACACGGGCGTACACTAAACGACACGGCCGTACACTGAACGACACGGCCGTACACTAAACGACGCGGTCGTACACAGAACGACACGGGCGTACACTAAACGACGCGGGCGCACACTGAACGACACGGGCGCACACTGAACGACACGGGCGTACACTGAACGACACGGGCGTACACTGAACGACACGGGCGTACACTGAACGACACTGGCGTACACTGAACGACACGGGCGTACACTGAACGACACGGCCGTACACTAAACGACGCGGTCGTACACTAAACGACGCGGTCGTACACTGAACGACACGGTCGTACCGTGAACGACACGGCCGTACACTAAACGACGCGGTCGTACACTGAACGACACGGTCGTACACTAAACGACGCGGTCGTACACTGAACGACACGGTCGTACACTGAACGACACGGTCGTACACTGAACGACACGGTCGTACACTGAACGACACGGTCGTACCGTGAACGACACGGCCGTACACTAAACGACGCGGTCGTACACTGAACGACACGGGCGTACACTGAACGACACGGTCGTACACTGAACGACACGATCGTGCACTAAACTACACGGTCGTACACTGAACGACACGATTCTTACACTGAACGGCGCGGCCGTACACTGAACGACGCGGCCGTACACTAAACGACGCGGTCGTACACTGAACGACACGGTTGTACACTGAACGACACGGTCGTACACTGAATGACACGGTCGTACACTGAACGACACGGTCGTACACGGAACGACACGGTCGTGCACTGAACGACACGGTCGTGCACTGAACGACACGGTCGTACATTGAACGACACGGTCGTACACTGAACAACACGGTCGTACACTAAACGACGCGGTCGTACACTGAAAGACACGGGCGTACACTGAACGACACGGTCGTACACTGAACGACACGATCGTGCACTAAACGACACGGTCGTACACTGAACGACACGGTTCTTACACTGAACGACGCGGCCGTACACTGAACGACGCGGCCGTACACTAAACGACGCCGTCGTACACTGAAAGACACGGGCGTACACTGAACGACACGGTCGTACACTGAACGACACGATCGTGCACTAAACGACACGGTCGTACACTGAACGACACGGTTCTTACACTAAACGACGCGGCCGTACACTGAACGACGCGGCCGTACACTAAACGACGCGGTCGTACACTGAAAGACACGGGCGTACACTGAACGACACGGTCGTACACTGAACGACACGATCGTGCACTAAACGACACGGTCGTACACTGAACGACACGGTTCTTACACTGAACGACGCGGCCGTACACTGAACGACGCGGCCGTACACTAAACGACGCGGTCGTACACTGAACGACACGGTTGTACACTGAACGACACGGGCGTACACTGAACGACACGGTCGTACACGGAACGACACGGTCGTGCACTGAACGACACGGTCGTACACTGTACGACACGGTGGTACACTGAACGACACGGTCTAAGGGGTGCAAAACGGGCAATGGGGTAATGAACTCTAAGTTCTAAGATTAATGAGGCACGATCCTCAATAGTCTGCTTGACAGCATGTTACATGTGTTAAGGGCAACCTGTGGTGCATGAAAACAGTGATCGGAACAACCCACAGTACAATAAGCAAATTGTTAAATTAAAAGTCGCTTTTTTTTCGAAGCAATCTCGCATTTTGCTTCGTATGGCTCTGATATTTGGAGACATACATATTACAAGCAATCTGAATGTTGTACAATTGGAAATGATTGCGGTAAGGTCTATGTAATCTAGCAGTAACCCTGAGCGCTTGTCATGAGAGTACACATATGTTATCGCAGTACTTGACGTCAGCACATATACCTCTATGGGGCTGTTGTGGCTGTTTTGGCTGATGTGGCATTACTTGACGTCAGCACATATACCTCTATGAGGCTGTTGTGGCTGATGTGCGGGGCTGTTGTCGCATTACTTGACGTCAGCACATATACCTCTATGAGGCTGTTATGGCTGATGTGCGGTACTTATCGCATTACTTGACGTCAGTACATATACCTCTATGAGGCTGTTGTGGCTGATGTGCGGTACTTATCGCATTACTTGACGTCAGCACATATACCTCTATGAGGCTGTTATGGCTGATGTGCGGTACTTATCGCATTACTTGACGTCAGTACATATACCTCTATGAGGCTGTTATGGATGATGTGCGGGACTGTTATCGCATTACTTGACGTCAGTACATATACCTCTATGAGGCTGTTGTGGCTGATGTGCGGTACTTATCGCATTACTTGACGTCAGCACATATACCTCTATGAGGCTGTTATGGCTGATGTGCGGTACTTATCGCATTACTTGACGTCAGTACATATACCTCTATGAGGCTGTTGTGGCTGATGTGCGGGGCTGTTATCCCATTACTTGACGTCAGTACATATACCTCTATGAGGCTGTTGTGGCTGATGTGCGGTACTTATCGCATTACTTGACGTCACTACATATACCTCTTTGAGGCTGTTGTGGCTGATGTGCGGGGCTGTTATCGCATTACTTGACGTCACTACATATACCTCTATGAGGCTGTTGTGGCTGATGTGCGGGACTTATCGCATTACTTGACGTCAGTACATATACCTCTATGAGACTGTTGTGGCTGATGTGCGGGACTGTTATCGCATTACTTGACGTCACTACATATACCTCTATGAGGCTGTTGTGGCTGATGTGCGGGACTGTTATCGCATTACTTGACGTCAGTACATATACCTCTATGAGGCTGTTGTGGCTGATGTGCGGTACTTATCGCATTACTTGACGTCACTACATATACCTCTATGAGGCTGTTGTGGCTGATGTGCGGGACTGTTATCGCATTACTTGACGTCAGTACATATACCTCTATGAGGCTGTTATGGCTGATATGCGGTATTTATCGCATTACTTGACGTCACTACATATACCTCTATGAGGCTGTTATGTCTGATGTGCGGGACTGTTATCGCATTACTTGACGTCAGCACATATACCTCTATGAGGCTGTTGTGGCTGATGTGCGGGACTGTTATCGCATTACTTGACGTCACTACATATACCTCTATGAGGCTGTTGTGGCTGATGCGCGGGGCTGTTATCGCATTACTTGACGTCAGCACATATACCTCTATGAGGCTGTTGTGGCTGATGTGCGGGACTGTTATCGCATTACTTGACGTCAATACATATACCTCTATGAGGCTGTTGTGGCTGATGCGCGGGGCTGTTATCGCATTACTTGACGTCAGCACATATACCTCTATGAGGCTGTTGTGGCTGATGTGCGGGACTGTTATCGCATTACTTGACGTCAGTACATATACCTCTATGAGGCTGTTATGTCTGATGTGCGGGACTGTTATCGCATTACTTGACGTCAGCACATATACCTCTATGAGGCTGTTGTGGCTGATGTGCGGGACTGTTATCGCATTACTTGACGTCACTACATATACCTCTATGAGGCTGTTGTGGCTGATGCGCGGGGCTGTTATCGCATTACTTGACGTCAGCACATATACCTCTATGAGGCTGTTGTGGCTGATGTGCGGGACTGTTATCGCATTACTTGACGTCAGTACATATACCTCTATGAGGCTGTTATGGCTGATGTGCGGTACTTATCGCATTACTTGACGTCACTACATATACCTCTATGAGGCTGTTATGTCTGATGTGCGGGACTGTTATCGCATTACTTGACGTCAGCACATATACCTCTATGAGGCTGTTGTGGCTGATGTGCGGGGCTGTTATCGCATTACTTTACGTCAGTACATATACCTCTTTGAGGCTGTTGTGGCTGATGTGCGGGGCTGTTATCGCATTACTTGACGTCAGTACATATACCTCTATGAGGCTGTTATGGCTGATGTGCGGGACTGTTATCGCATTACTTGACGTCACTACATATACTTCTATGAGGCTGTTGTGGCTGATGTGCGGTACTTATCGCATTACTTGACGTCACTACATATACCTCTATGAGGCTGTTGTGGCTGATGTGCGGTACTTATCGCATTACTTGACGTCAGCACATATACCTCTATGAGGCTGTTGTGGCTGAGGTGCGGTACTGTTATCCCATTACTTGACGTCAGCACATATACCTCTATGAGGCTGTTGTGGCTGATGTGCGGTACTTATCGCATTACTTGACGTCAGTACATATACCTCTATGAGGCTGTTATGGCTGATGTGCGGGACTGTTATCGCATTACTTGACGTCAGTACATATACCTCTATGAGGCTGTTATGGCTGATGTGCGGTACTTATCGCATTACTTGACGTCAGCACATATACCTCTATGAGGCTGTTGTGGCTGATGTGCGGTACTTATCGCATTATATGACGTCAGCACATATACCTCTATGAGGCTGTTGTGGCTGATGTGCGGGACTGTTATCCCATTACTTGACGTCAGTACATATACCTCTATGAGGCTGTTGTGGCTGATGTGCGGGACTGTCATCCCATTACTTGACGTCAGCACATATACCTCTATGAGGCTGTTGTGGCTGATGTGCGGTACTTATCGCATTACTTGACGTCACTACATATACCTCTATGAGGCTGTTGTGGCTGATGTGCGGGACTGTTATCGCATTACTTGACGTCAGTACATATACCTCTATGAGGCTGTTATGGCTGATGTGCGGTACTTATCGCATTACTTGACGTCAGCACATATACCTCTATGAGGCTGTTGTGGCTGATGTGCGGTACTTATCGCATTACTTGATGTCCGTACATATACCTCTATGAAGCTGTTATGGCTGATGTGCGGGACTTATCGCATTACTTGACGTCAGTACATATACCTCTATGAGGCTGTTATGGCTGATGTGCGGTACTTATCGCATTACTTGACGTCTGTACATATACCTCTATGAGGCTGTTGTGGCTGATGTGCGGGACTTATCGCATTACTTGACGTCAGTACATATACTTCTATGAGGCTGTTATGGCTGATGTGCGGTACTTATCGCATTACTTGACGTCTGTACATATACCTCTATGAAGCTGTTGTGGCTGATGTGCGGGACTGTTATCGCATTACTTGACGTCACTACATATACCTCTATGAGGCTGTTGTGGCTGATGTGCGGTACTTATCGCATTACTTGACGTCACTACATATACCTCTATGAGGCTGTTGTGGCTGATGTGCGGTACTTATCGCATTACTTGACGTCAGCACATATACCTCTATGAGGCTGTTGTGGCTGAGGTGCGGTACTGTTATCCCATTACTTGACGTCAGCACATATACCTCTATGAGGCTGTTGTGGCTGATGTGCGGTACTTATCGCATTACTTGACGTCAGTACATATACCTCTATGAGGCTGTTATGGCTGATGTGCGGGACTGTTATCGCATTACTTGACGTCAGTACATATACCTCTATGAGGCTGTTATGGCTGATGTGCGGTACTTATCGCATTACTTGACGTCAGCACATATACCTCTATGAGGCTGTTGTGGCTGATGTGCGGGACTGTTATCGCATTACTTTACGTCAGTACATATACCTCTATGAGGCTGTTGTGGCTGATGTGCGGGACTGTTATCGCATTACTTTACGTCAGTACATATACCTCTATGAGGCTGTTGTGGCTGATGTGCTGGGCTGTTATCGCATTACTTGACGTCAGTACATATACCTCTATGAGGCTGTTGTGGCTGATGTGCGGGACTGTTATCGCATTACTTGACGTCAGTACATATACCTCTATGAGGCTGTTATGTCTGATGTGCGGGACTGTTATCGCATTACTTGACGTCAGCACATATACCTCTATGAGGCTGTTGTGGCTGATGTGCGGGACTGTTATCGCATTACTTGACGTCACTACATATACCTCTATGAGGCTGTTGTGGCTGATGTGCGGGGCTGTTATCGCATTACTTGACGTCAGCACATATACCTCTATGAGGCTGTTGTGGCTGATGTGCGGGGCTGTTATCGCATTACTTGACGTCAGTACATATACCTCTTTGAGGCTGTTGTGGCTGATGTGCGGGACTGTTATCGCATTACTTGACGTCACTACATATACCTCTATGAGGCTGTTGTGGCTGATGTGCGGTACTTATCGCATTACTTAACGTCACTACATATACCTCTATGAGGCTGTTGTGGCTGATGTGCGGTACTTATCGCATTACTTGACGTCAGCACATATACCTCTATGAGGCTGTTGTGGCTGATGTGCGGTACTTATCGCATTACTTGACGTCAGTACATATACCTCTATGAGGCTGTTGTGGCTGATGTGCGGGACTGTTATCGCATTACTTGACGTCACTACATATACCTCTATGAGACTGTTGTGGCTGATGTGCGGGACTGTTATCCCATTACTTGACGTCAGTACATATACCTCTATGAGGCTGTTGTGGTTGATGTGCGGTACTTATCGCATTACTTGACGTCAGCACATATACCTCTATGAGGCTGTTGTGGCTGATGTGCGGGGCTGTTATCCCATTACTTGACGTCAGCACATATACCTCTATGAGGCTGTTGTGGCTGATGTGCGGGGCTGTTATCCCATTACTTGACGTCACTACATATACCTCTATGAGGCTGTTGTGGCTGATGTGCGGTACTTATCGCATTACTTAACGTCACTACATATACCTCTATGAGGCTGTTGTGGCTGATGGGCGGGACTGTTATCGCATTACTTGACGTCAGTACATATACCTCTATGAAGCTGTTGTGGCTGATGTGCGGTACTTATCGCATTACTTGACGTCAGCACATATACCTCTATGAGGCTGTTATGGCTGATGTGCGGTACTTATCGCATTACTTGACGTCAGTACATATACCTCTATGAGGCTGTTGTGGCTGATGTGCGGGGCTGTTATCCCATTACTTGACGTCAGCACATATACCTCTATGAGGCTGTTGTGGCTGATGTGCGGTACTTATCGCATTACTTGACGTCAGTACATATACCTCTATGAGGCTGTTATGGCTGATGTGCGGGACTGTTATCGCATTACTGCATGATGTGTGTGACTGTTGCAGACTTTGTGATCGTGAACCACGACGACCCGGCCGCCCTGAGGGCCTCCAACTTCACGGTCACCTTCCGCTGCGGGGTGGGGGTCCAGGTCACGTGGGCCAACGGACTCCTCAGCACCATCGTGTCGGCGCCCGACGCCTTCAAGGTCACCTTCACCAAGACACGCGGGCGTCTCTGTGCTCTGAACACTCGTACCGCCGCAATATAAACAATATTGTTTTAAGAAGTTTGCAACAACGAGTACACATCTTAATGCTAAACTCAGCCGCGCCTCGCCGTTACAATACATGGCTTTGATTTGTAATATTATAATTTTGTGTTAGAAAAGATGCGATTGGTAAATGATAAATGTATTATAATCGTCGAAATCTGTATACAGTGGAATGCATATCACTCGCTTACTGTTGATTCCCCAAGTGGCTACTTTGTTTTATTTGTTTGACCTCGTTTTAACGGCTGCAGGGCTACACACGTGGATTACTCGGCAAGTGGAATGACAACCCTGCAGATGACCTTGAGCCAGCCGTCCCCGGGGGACCACCCTTCACACCAGATGAGACCGAGAAGGTGCACAACCTGTTCGGCATCACCTGTAAGTGTGTGTGTGGGTAGGGGGGGGGGCACAACCTGTTCGGCATCACATGTAAGTGTGTGTGGGGGGGGGGGGGCGGGCACAACCGGCTCGGCGTCACCTGTAAGTGTGTGTGTGTGGGGGGGCGGGCGGGCACAACCGGCTCGGCGTCACCTGTAAGTGTGTGTGTGTGGGGGGGCGGGCGGGCACAACCGGCTCGGCGTCACCTGTAAGTGTGTGTGTGTGGGGGGGCGGGCGGGCACAACCTGTTCGGCATCACCTGTAAGTGTGTGTGTGGGGGGGTGGGGGGGCACAACCTGTTCCGCATCACCTGTAAGTGTGTGTGTGGGGGGGGGGGGGCGGGCACAACCGGCTCGGCGTCACCTGTAAGTGTGTGTGTGTGGGGGGGCGGGCGGGCACAACCGGCTCGGCGTCACCTGTAAGTGTGTGTGTGTGGGGGGGCGGGCGGGCACAACCGGCTCGGCGTCACCTGTAAGTGTGTGTGTGGGGGGGGGGGGGCACAACCTGTTCGGCATCACCTGTAAGTGTGTGTGTGGGGGGGGGGGAGGGGGGCACAACCTGTTCGGCATCACCTGTAAGTGTGTGTGTGGGGGGGGGGGGAGGGGGGCACAACCTGTTCGGCATCACCTGTAAGTGTGTGTGTGGGGGGGGGGGGAGGGGGGCACAACCTGTTCGGCATCACCTGTAAGTGTGTGTGTGGGGGGGGGGAGGGGGCACAACCTGTTCGGCATCACCTGTAAGTGTGTGTGTGGGGGGGGGGGGGGAGGGGGGCACAACCTGTTCGGCATCACCTGTAAGTGTGTGTGTGGGGGGGGGGAGGGGGGCACAACCTGTTCGGCATCACCTGTAAGTGTGTGTGTGGGGGGGGGGGAGGGGGGCACAACCTGTTCGGCATCACCTGTAAGTGTGTGTGTGGGGGGGGGGGAGGGGGGCACAACCTGTTCGGCATCACCTGTAAGTGTGTGTGTGGGGGGGGGGGAGGGGGGGCACAACCTGTTCGGCATCACCTGTAAGTGTGTGTGGGGGGGGGGGAGGGGGGCACAACCTGTTCGGCATCACATGTAAAGCCCGGTTCCCACGATGAAACTTCTCCATGAAACTCGCTGTCCTGAAGATACCTGGTGAAAATGTGTCTGCTGAAATTCTCCGTTCACACGAGGAGATTTGTCCAGGAGATTTTAGCTTGACCTTCAAATTGGCCATCTGTTCTTGGGGGTAGGCCTACCTTCTGCAGTATTATCAACGGCCACATGCTAAGGGA